>JAYXIM010032463.1:0-118299 GCA_037575425.1 Anastrepha fraterculus
CCGAACTAAAAGATTCACGAGTCTGGAGGCGCTGAAAAAGCCATTGCCCGCGAGTGGGCCAAAATACCTGCAATTCACCTTCGGATCATCATTTCTGGACCGTCTCAAGGCCATAGTTAATTCAAAAGGTGGTCATATCGAGCAAAAATAATTTGATTCTTAATTTTGTATTATTTTCACACATTTTTCGCTTTGAATTGAATAAAAGTAATTTTCCAAACTGAATGTATCGCTTTTTTAATTGGTTACACTTCGAGTGCCGGACCCTGCATGCATGTTAAAAGGGGCTATGTCGAAAAATAAATGGTTTATTCCATGCAATTAAGTGGTTTTTATTTACGCCGTTGGTGCTGCAGACTACCATGTTTCAAGCCCTGGTGAAGCCATTAACCTCTGTCCGTTACCGGATATTTCGTTGTGCAGGCTGAATCTATCAACTGTGTGACGAAAAATTCCCTTCTTGCCGGCCTGGGCATTGAAGTCCTTTTTGTGTCATGGCGGGGGTAGTGCTCATAGGAACGTTCCAGGCGCTCATAGAAGCAATCTTTGGTGGCATCGTCTTTCTCTTCCATCGGCACGTGGGCACAAATGAGTGCACTTGAACGTTTTTAACGTCATCAATATATCACGTGTCTATTAGTGAAGAGTTCCTGTACCTTCGATATCTCTAATTAACCTTTTTTCTCTTCTCACAGGCTCATTCTTTTTTAGTTAGCGTCACGACTGTCTGCCAGTTTCTCGTTCCCCTAACAATCGAGTTATAAGTTATCGGAACTACCCGAAACCATTCCCCAAAAATTGTTGGGTAATGTGTTATGCTCTCACAACAACAACTACAAGTTTCTCCGAAATCTATGGTACCGAATTTTTGTATATAGATACCCATCGCTACTGGCCTTGCGACTAGAAAAATATTGAAAATTTAATTAAATCAATATTCGAGTAAACTGAACATCACAGCAATCGTTTGGAAAGGTCCAATTTGCTTGGAAGGTTATCATATAAGGTGTGTTCCAAAGTGAACAGAACTTTTTAAAAATAAAGAGAAAGATAGGACTTGAGGCAAAGCTATTGCTTTCAGACTGTTGTTTTTTCAATTCCATGGGTTTTTTTTTTGAAACATTTTTGATCCGAAATTTGGTTCGACAGCTATTTAGCTTAAGGACTTCACATTCGATTGCAGTACCTCTGTGAAAAATCAGTGCAGCCATAGCCTTTGTTCGCATTAAAGTTTTGTTTTTCGTTTCGCCGAAAAAATGTTTTAACTATAGTGCAAGGAATTATTATGAAATTTCACATTAAACTTGGAGAGCCCGCTACTGAAAATGAATTTATTGAAAGAATTGCGAGGAAAGACAAGCCAGGGCTTCACCGCCCAGACAATGTACCGACTCGTTCTGTCTACTGTACTTAGACTATCAGTCTCATCGGATCTTGCACTGAGCGGTTTCTATCTATGTATATTATAAATTTATATAAAAGGGACAATATTTGAGTGCTTTGGTCAGGAAGCTTACCGAAAAAGACTACCCACACTGCCTCGAACAATGAAAGATTCACATGGGATGGTGTGGGTTAGACGAGGGGGTTTACCGAAGGTGATAATAAGTAATATATAGAAAATTAAATGTTTCTTGTTACTGATCAGCCGCACTTTGTTTTTCAGTGACATTCATTGGAGGTATGACAAATGAATGGATCAGTGATGTATGCCCATTCACATGCCCGCTCATAAAAAGTTAGGTTTACTGTGGAAAGCGCCTTGTATATATATGCAAGTATACACGAGTTTTTATCCTGATTTAATACATTCTGTCAAGAAAATATCGGGAATTGTTGCGCGCGTTACACATATGTATGTCTAAATTTTTTTTGTTGGAATGCTGGTACAACTGTTCTCTATGGTGTTGCAGAGTTTGAGTGTGATCTGCCAATTAGCTTGTTTTTGGCATTTAATTACATCAGTCAACAGCATGTGTGCTTTGCGATTTTCACTATGGGTAAAAATATCGCACAAAGAAATTGTCTTAAATTTTTGTGTTTTGAACGGGATCGTGCGGAGTGCGGAATCGTTGAAAATGTTGCAAAGCCTATGACGAGTGTGCTTTATCAAAAACACGGTACACGGGTCTACGAGTGGTATAAAGTAACTTAGTTCATGGGTAAACTTGTAAAATTTAAACTTCTTTTCCTCTCCATGATACAGGGCTCATACGAGTACATACAAACTTGTATTGTTATAAAACATATTTCCTACAATAATTAAAAAGAAGAGATTTGGATTCAGAAGGTTTTGGCATAAGCTTTAAAATTTAAATTTCCACAAGAGCACTTTGGTATGAGTGTAAAATGCTGTTACTCGCACCTACTATGCAGTTATATACAGGGTCTCACAAGCTCGAGCTTAGTTTATAAACTCAAATTAAACACATACATATTTTTAGTTTATATTCATTATCTAATTATTGACATGCATACAGTCCGCGAAAAAATATAGCACCTAAACATTTCGACAAATTTTTTCTATTTATTCATTTATTTTTTAATGTAAGTTATATTTTATAATGAAGACCATATAAACCAACTTTCAAACTTAATACAAGAGTTATAAAACTTCTCCTAATTCTCATCAAATTTCTAACATTTTTAATCAGATTTAAAAAAAATTGGATACCTTGTTTTATAGCCCATACAATTTTGGTATGGCCCATTTAGTATGCTGCGCAATACTTGTATATGGCGGTCAGGTCAAATCAGACAAAAAGCTTAGATGCGAAAATTCAACTCTAACGTGAAGTCAGTGTGAACCTGGAAATGTTCAAAATCGCTTGATCATAAGATCCAAGTCTTTGTAAATAAGTGCTGGCGCCAGATTTTAAAAATATGCTGCTTTGCTCGCACATCAAACGAAGAGTTCTGGTACCGAGCCAATCAAGTATAAACAAGCAATGAAATCAACAAGGGGAAATGGTAATGGATAAAGCCAGTGTTGCCAACGCCAATAAATCTGAGTCGCTAGGGCCAATATCAAAAGTCGCTAGAAAGTCGCTAACTCCCTCAGGGGCGGATCCTAAATTTCGTTCTGAGAGATGCACAAGAGGCCAGCTGATGAATAATAATTAAACCAGTAATACCAACTCTGCTGAAATTTTGAGATCAACGGAAGTTAGTTTCAATCTCCTAAAATACTGCTTTTTTTCAGAGGTAAATCCATTATTTAAGCAACCTCGAGATAGATTTAAATATTTTATATTTACTTAAAATGAATTAAAAAGTAAGTAAGCTAGAGGATAGTAAACAATCAACTGAACCGATATCAATTCAATTGTTTCACGTACAGAACATAATAAAATCCGGGGATTCCCCGACCGCATTGCTCTTATGCGATCAGTGGTAAAAATAATTTGGTTACTCATTACAATTGTGTGAAACAAGGTGTAATTGAATTGGAATATATTTTATTATTTCTTAATACAACGTATGATTTTTGTTAATTTCATAAAAATTTTAAGGTAAAAATAAATTTAAAATTTCAATTATAGATCGATAATTTATCAACAAAAACACACCAATAGGTAGTGCTTTATTTTATCTATAGTCAGTAAATTGTTACTCTAGAGTATGGAAGGTAAAGGACACTCACGGGTAACCAAGTTGACAGAAAAGTATCTATTGGCTAAAAAAATTATCTATTGCCAAAAGTCGCCAGATAAGTCGCTAAATCATTTTTGTCGTCAAAACTTTTTTTTTTGTCGCCAAGACTCAAGCAAAAGTCGTCAGTTCTAGCGACAAAGTCGCTAAATTGGCAACACTGGATAAAGCACACACTTCACAGAGGAAACAACTATATTGCAAAACAAACATTGAGGTGGAGCCCGCAAGAATCCCGTCGGCCAGGTGACCCTGCTTAAACCTGGCGAAGCAGTGCAGATAGCGAACTGAATGGCAATGGGTATTCGTGGACTTCAATATGCAGAGAAGCAAACAACAGAGTCGGATTTAGGGGATTGTCGAGGCCCTATGCTCCACTGGGAGAAGAAGTTGTCAATAAATAATTAAGTAAATTTTAGTATAATAAGTGGCTTGAAGTGGCTCAAAAATAGTCCAAAGGAAGTAAATTGAACTTTTTCCGATTTGCTGCAGAATAATGCGAATTTACTCTTCACGGGATTTTTTTTGCTATAAAGTGATTGTTTCGTTTTTGGTCTATTGAGCAGCAATAAAAAAAGTAAACGCAATCTAACTGCATTTGGTCTTATCTAATGCTTTCCCTTATATGAGTAGCAGCAGTGATATCTTCAATTGAAAGTTCGCTCTCGTACCAAGCCAGTCGACTCAAATATGTATATGTATTTGTTACTTCGGGATATTTTATACTTTTATTCCGATGGGGGAGATATCTACAAATTTGCGAAATCTACTTTTCACACCATCGCCATTTCCATAATGGACTTGAATATCAGTTAATTTAAGGTTTTCTTCTTAACATCTGTCCGAAACAGACCTCCATCGAACCGTGACAGCTATCAAGTCAAAACGCTGAAAGCAAAGAAACTTGCTCTTGCAATACCCTGTACAAGTACATATGCATGTAGGTCCTAATGCAAATATGCATTGACATTGCAATATCGAATACTTTCGCCTCTGTGGATAATCACAAGTTTTCCGTTCAATTATTACTTACCGACCAAGTAAGTGACTTTCTAATGCTATTTTACGCTTTGGCCCCTTTTAATTCCATTTCATAGTTTTCATTGCACTGACACAGAATAAGTTCATTTGCTATGCTTAGCTCAGCTTTTCTGTGCATCGCAATTTTCATTGTTTGATTTTTCGCTTTTATGTTCACGCTCAGTGATTTTCCAGCGCACTGCTTTGCTGCTTAGTTGCGATTTTTATCTTTAAAGTTGCACTTTTGCATTTCGAAAATGAAGTAGAGCAGAAGAGAATTTGTAGCCACCACATAAGCACCAGGAATGTGTGGTTAGAAACAACGGTGGGGTAAAGCAGTGTTTGGGGTTCAATTGCGTTAATAGATAAGCTTAAAGAGTTGATCTTTAGTATTAAATGCCGAAGAAGAAAAGCATATGAAAAATTGTCGGCAGTACACAGATACCACGCCCCCTAGCCCTGCAGAAAAAAATTGATTTGCGACTGTTCGTATTTTTTTATAAATTAAAATTCAAGAGTTTCGTATCGCTACCGAGTGTGTTTTATGAGAAAACATTTTATGGCATAGAAATATTATGAGATTTGCTTTTGTTATAACAGAATCAGTTTTTTGAAGCTTTATGCTCGATAAATTGGGATGGTTCACGAAGGTTAAGGGAACCGTGGAACAAACAGCCGTTATGATACGCTGTGGTTGGCGTTGTGTTATGTGTAGTTAACTATACATACGAGGTGCGTTCAAAAAGTTAGTTGACTTTTTTTCTTTCTCCAAAAATATTTATTTATTCGCAATATTTACATTCTGTGAAAAAAGTACCGATAATTGTTCAATAAAACACAAAATAATTGCTTAATCATCAAAATTTATATGCCAACGCTTAGTCCAGTCATCAAAGCACCTTTCAAACGCGTTTGAAGAGATCTTCTTCATCTCCTTCAGCCAATTCGCCTTAATGGCCTCCATCGACTCAAAGCGACGTCCGCGGAGTGGCAATTTAAGTTTTGGGAAAAGGAAAAGTCACAGGGGGCTAAATCCGGTGAATACGGTGGTTGTTCGATGATATTTGTCGAGTTTTTGGTCAAAAAAGAGCGCACAATATGCGCCTTGTGAGTCGGTGCGTTATCATGGTGCAAGATCCATGAATTTTCCTTCCACAAATTGTGCCGTTTCCTATACACATTCTCTTTCAAACGTCGCATAACTTCCAAATAATATTCTTGATCTACATTTGGAACGAGTTCCGGGAGCACAACACCATGATAATCAAAGGAAACGAGTAGCATGACTTTGACTTTTGACCGACTTTGACGTGGTTGTTTGGGTTTTGGCTCATGTGGATAGCGCCATTCAGTCGCCTGTTGACTGGTTTGCATGTCAAACTCATATACCCATCTCTCATCACCTGTTTTTATGCGCTGGAAAACGTTGGATCCGAATTCACTTGCTCAGGCATGTCTTCAGCCACCTTCTTCCAATGAATTTTTCGAAAGAAATTCAACTCGCTTGGAACGAGTCGAGCAGCCACGCGTCTCATGCCCAATTGATGGTTTAAAATGTTGCGAACTGATTCGTTAAAAAACACGCTAGGGTCACGAGCTACCTCCCTCAAACTTAAATTATGGTTTTCGAGCACCACTCCATGTCGATGTTTTCATCCGTTGAATACGTTGATGGGCGACCAGATCGGGTCATATCATCCACGACTTCTTGGCCTTCTGCAAAAGCCTTATACCACTGGTAGAGCCGTGTACCGCGATTTGGATAAAGCGCACTCGCCATAGGCTTTCTGCAACATTTTTAACGATTCGGCGTACAAAATCCCGTTCAAAACACCAAATTTAAGACAAATTCTTTGTTTGAAATCGCATAGCACACCTGCGGTTGCGCGTACACTTCGGTTAGGGGTTTGTCCGAGCTGCTCCTCCTATTTATGGTGTGCGTCTCAGTGTTGTTCCACAGATGGAACGACCTACAATTTTAAGCCGACTACGAAGGGCAAATGGTTTTTTTGTGAGGAGCTTTTTCATGGCAGAAATACACTCGGATGCTTGTCGCCTGCCGAGGGGCGACCGCTATTAGAACAAACTTTTTTCTATAATAGGTACTCCCGAATGGTAGTCACGCATCAACCCATTCGGCTATGGTGGCCGACAAAGTTATTCCCCCCAGATATATCAGCCTTGTGCCAAGGTTTTTTTTCATTCTCGAGCCACCTCCGACCAAAAAGTCTTTTTCATGGTCTGAGTTCTTCAGCAATGCGAACTTTAATTCTACAGTTTTCAAAAATTCCGTCTTTTCATAGGAATTTTCTGTACAAGGAAGTAGAAAAAGTAACAAAGGACCAAGTACGGTGGTTGAGGCAAGATTACAGTGTAATTTTTGGCAGATTTTTTATGTAATTTTTCCAATAGCGGAAAATCGTCGCGCTCTCCAAAATACGTCGAGCGTTCACATCTGTAAAACACAAACTAAATATGCCATAGTATAATTGCCAAGTGTATAATTGAAACTGTAAACATATGTTCAGGATATACGCATCAACCATGGTGGAGCCACACGAGGAGACTTCGCTTTGGCGTTCCCACGTTAGTCGGTTCTACGTTATCGGAGCGACCCGGATTTATATCTGGCCAAGGACTGCCACTCTCCCAGGTCCTCTCTCCAAGTCCGCTCTATAAGGCTCTCATCAGCCCATCCTATCGTATTGCGCAGAGCTTTGGATGACCACAATATCCGATAAAGCATTCCTTGGAGTGTTTGAGAGAAAGATTCTGCGGAAGTTCATTGGACCTTTGCATGTTGGCGATGGCGAGTATCGTAGGAAAAATGGAAAATGGAAAAATGAGCGGTATGAGTTTTAAGACAACATAGATATAGCGCAGCGAATAAAGATTCAGCGGCTTCGTTGAGTGGGGTACAAATGCTCTGGCTCTGAAATTATTCGACGCGGCACCAGTTGGTGGTAGCAGAGGAAGAGGAAAGCTCAGGTGGAGAAGCACTTGGCTTCACTACGTGTGTCAAACTTCCCTATAGCAGCTGATTTTTTTTTGCGACTTGCTGGTTCGAATGTCAAGTTTTTCTGTGTTGCTGCTTTATTTTTTTATTTACATTTTTACATCATTGAAATTTTCACCTTCGAACTACTTGTTGTTGCTCTGGTGAACTCACCTTCTGTGGTACCTTCTATGTTGGCACCTGGCACCAATGCAATACAAAAAAAAATCGAAAATCGAATGTACGTTGCCCGCGAAATTTGAAGTCTCTTAATGTTTTGAACACACCTGGTACATACAATAGGTATAATCAAATTCACATACACACATCCATCCATATGTTACTATACACCTACCTTCATATTGTATATGTGTATGTACATATTTTGGTGTATGATTCCTCAATTTTGTCGCCAATACTCTGACCGCCTGCACCACGATGCTGTCAATTTGTAAATTGTTGTTGTTGCTCTGTCACAAAGTGAGCTAAATTGTCGGATGTTCGTTATTGCAAAGGCACTCCGGTACTCGAATGAACGAAGAGGAAGCAGCATGTTATCCTTAGAGTAACAATGCATATAAATTTGGTTATGTGGTACTTGCATGTGTGCGTGAGTTAGAGTCCTGCAGGAAATCCGAACCAGTGCAATTTTCGTGAATTAAGGGCCTTGCAACGTTTTCATTCAATTTCATTTTCATAGAAATACTTGCAGATGCAATTCTTTTTCACAGTGCGGAGGTGGTGCTAATTTCAACAAATGGAATTATAGAAGGATATTTTATCTTAAATTTGACAAAATTTGAATACTTAGTTCTTTTTATGCTTTATTTTACGGAGAAAGCGTGC
Organism: Anastrepha fraterculus; assembly: GCA_037575425.1. Classification (NCBI taxonomy): domain Eukaryota; kingdom Metazoa; phylum Arthropoda; class Insecta; order Diptera; family Tephritidae; genus Anastrepha; species Anastrepha fraterculus. The sequence continues at coordinate 8,513 of JAYXIM010032463.1, forward strand.
GAGTTTCAGCTTTGGTTGCGGCCGAACTATGCCGTTTTTTCGAAAATTTTATAAACTTTTAGTTTCTCTTACATATTTTAATGTCTTTGTTTATTTTCTATTTAAAGTACTATCAGATTCACCATAGAGTGTGGCTAGCGAGAAATTATTCAGTGCTGTTGGCTGCTTCATAAAGATAGACGGTGCCGCATGCTCATCATAAGTAACTGTATATTAAGGTTTCTTTCTACCTTGCAATATTAAGATATTAGGGGTGGTTAAGTTTCAAGGGCCGGTGTTGATTTTAAATAAAATCAATTTTTTTAAGAAATTATTACCATTTCTCTTTATTATGATAATATTGGTATGGCTCAATTACGTATAAAACAAAATATTGGCCAAATGGTCGCCGCGCCCTCCGCTGCACATCTCCATCCGATGGTCCAAATTTTCGATGACGCTGAGGCATAATTGAGGTTCTATGTGCCGAATTATCTCATCCTTTAGCACCTTTTCTTTCAAATAACCCCAAAGAAAGAAGTCCAATGGTGTCAAATTACATGATCTTGGCAACCAATTGACATCGCCGCGATGTGAGATTATTCGGCCATCAAATTTTTCGCGCAAAATAGCCATTGTTTCGTTAGCTGTGTGACAAAAGGCGCCGACCTGTTGAAACCACATATCGTCCACATCCATATCTTCCAATTCGGGCCATAAAAAGTTCGTTGTCATCTCACGATAGCGAGCACTATTCATAGTAACTGCCTGACCGGACTCATTTTGGAAAAAATAGGGTCCAATGATGCCGCCGGCCCATAAACCGCACCAAACAATCACTCTTTGTGGGTGCATTGATTTTTCGGCAATCACTTTTGGATTATCATTCACCCAAATGCGGCAATTCTGCTTATTGACGAATCCACTGAGGTGAAAATGTGCCTCATCACTGAAGATGAAGGGCGCGATATGCATTTTGATTTGAACGCCCGTTTTCATAATAAGCCTAAATAACTTTAACGCGTTGCTCGATTATGTATCTTTCCATTGTTCAAATTGAGTTAGTCTGAAATTGAAAAATGTCAAATGAAATGCAGAAAGAACTTGACGTTTAGGTGTGGTTCACATTCAACATCGGCCCTTAAAATTTAACCACCCTTTACAATTTTTCCTTGAGAATAAAGTTATTCGAAAATAATTTTGAAATATAAATTTTTTCCTTGATTAAAATTATTAGAAAACAATTTTATGAAATATGGAGGCTAAGCTGCTTTATGACTCACACAGAACACAAACACATCTCCTCTTGAACTTCCTACCAACGAAAACGCCATCATTATCGAAGATGTGGATGAGCTCTGCTACCACGGCAGCCAAATCACAAAAGATTGTGGCGTAGTTCAAGATGTGGCAGCTCGTATTTATATGTAAGTATAAAGCACGAACTGCGTTTCATAAGCTTAGCAAACTGTGGCGATATCGCACTCTGTCATTAAAAACAAGATTAAAATCTTCAATATCAGCGGAAACTCGGTCCTCCTATATAGTTCTGGGACCTGGCTTGAGTCTGACCACATAAGTCGACGTCTTCGAACATTTGTCAGGAAACACCTCAGAATTATATGCCGTATCCTTTGGCCGGCAATATGGATCTTCTTCTGCTTACTAAAACCTGACCAATCAGACGAAGACGATAATGTTGCTAAAATTGCTTTTTAATGGAATCCGCAAGGAAGACGACGCAGACGTCGCCTCCGTCAAACTTAGATATGCATAATCTCCCACGAGAGTCCTTCCACCGCAATCTGGAACCAAATTAGATACATAGCGGCTGACAGAAATCGTTGAAAAACATTTGTTTCCGCCCTATGTTCCGACTAGGAGCGATACAATATGCATTATGATGTTTTTCTTAAATAGTTTCTTTGTTCGCCTTGAGAAATTCATCGAGAATAGGTTTAATTTTGAAATTTGCCAAGATTCGTTTGGCTTCGACATTAAAAAGTGCCCAATTTTAGGGCAGATATCATATTGGCGATGATGTGCTCGAAGATGCATTTATTAACTAATTGCGTCCATTCTGAGCAGAGACTGAGAACATTTTTTTCTATACATAATTTGTGTGTGACCGGTGGCAGAATTAGGATTTAATAGCTAAATTAAAAAAGAATTACAAATGTTGAAAATTTATTTCAAAAACGATTACAAAGAAGACAAGTGTTCATTTTATTTTATTTTTAATTATTTCCTCTAAATGTTGACCGTTACGTCGGATACACTCTTGGAGACTGGCCTCCGCACTCTGTGCCACTCGTTGGAGAAGTGATGTCAGGATGCCATTAAACTCACCAAGAACATTTCCTTTTAGTGCTGAGATGGTTGCTGGGCTTGTCTCATACACTTTTCTTTTGAGGTAAAGTCCATCTTGCTGAAACCATGTGTGTGTATTGAAGGAAGGATGTTCTCTCATTATTGGCAGAAAATAATCGTTCAGCATGCGCCGATAAGAGACATCGTCCACAGAAATTGCGTGCCCTCGACAATTTTCCAAAAATATGGTCCAATTACTTTGTCACTTTGGATGTATGAAGTGGCTGTTGATGTTTTAGTAGTGCGTTCTGCCCTTTAGGTGACCAAAACCGGGATATTTGCTTATTCGAACGTCCATTTAAATGAAAGTGGGTTTCATCACTCTAAAGATAGTGTGTACTGTACGAAATCGCTCCAACATTGCCACGCAGATATTGTATTTGTAAGCAAATTATAATCGTTATGTTTGAGTGCTTGCACGATTTGAATTTTGAAGAGGTGAAATGTAAGATCCTTACAAGTTTTTGGTAGTCCCAGGGCAGCCGCTCTCTTTCGCTCAAATTGTCGCTGATTATCATGCAAACTTGTAGCAACGAGGTCAATATTTTCATTTGTTCTCGATGTCCGGCTGGTCTCCGGCCGTGGGTTGTTTGCCACCGAACTTGTTGCCCGGAAACTTCGCACCCATGAACGAATCAAAACGAATAGTGACAGATTTTCCACGTGTAGTTGCACACGAATCATTGGGTTCCAAATACGGTTCGATTGCCATGCACATTGTTCACCCGTCCACTGCGATTTCGTGACCAATTAACCCGCACGAATAGCGAAGCTAACGCGGTCTCCTCCTCGCTCTTCCACCGGACTGTACTAATACCAAACTAGTTTTCTAGTTCATGTTTTCGTTTTGTTTTCCCTGCAGGGATTGTTCAAATATACGAACATTTGCATATGTGATTTTGCTCTTGCTCGACATATTACATATTTCCTTAGGGGTACACGACTCCCGCTTCGTTAAGTGACAGTGAAGTGTAGAAGACAAATACTTACATACGAGTACATATAAAAAAAAAAAACAATAGCGTTTGACAATTTGCATGCAATTGAAATTTTTATGAGTATTAGCGATGTTAGAGAGTAAAGGTTGTTACAAAGTCGTATCTTTTGAGTAGCACATAAGTTGAATTATGTATGTACGAGGCTGTATATTTATGTGCGCAAAAAATTGGCTCTTTTGTTTTATTTCGATCTTCCCACGGCAAATTCTAATATTCCAGCTTGTAACATTTTCCTAAACGACAATAAATTCGTTATTGATGGATTCAATACAGATAAGTTAGTATCTCTTATTATTATTATTATTATGATGAGGACGATGACGAGTGTCGTCTAGACAATTTGTGAGATGAATTGAAGGGTATCTTAGATTGGCTTTTTCTCTTGGACTTAAGATAACTGAGCTTTCATATATCAGAAAGGCCATCGACCATGCAGATACCAGCAGGCTGCACGTTTTGCGAGAGGGAAAAATCATTGTAGCCATCCAACATGTCATATCAGCTCACCGTTATTTTTGTTGGCTAAGAAGAGTTTTGTGCTTTCCTGCAAGCAATGATGCCGCATTTAATGAGCCCATAATGCATAATACATCCTGACTGTCCAGCCTTAATTTCATTCGGGCCCGCATTCGTTTGCGAAATCCTCAGCCTATTGTAGATATACCAGGCATATGGTTGAATATGTGCTCATGGAACTCTACCTCCCGAATATTCCCATTATCCAGTAATAGGTATATCAAATTTCGAAACCGTCGATGGTATATACATTAGGTTGGGTTAGTCAGGTTGCTTGTTGAAGACAAGACACTCAGTGGCCTTAAAGCCCATTCTGATACCTGCATTTGGTTTCCATCCCCTAACTGAGTAGCTTAAACCACTTAAATACGTTTAAGAAGGAAACTAGTCCCTCTATTTTGCAAATTTTCCAGGACTTCAAGAAAATAATCGCCAAGATATTTGGCACGGCTCAATTTCTTTTTTATCTCCACAATTCCTGCAGAAGTCATTGTGAGGTACGCCCATTCTACTGCAGTGACCTGTTATAACATCTGTGAGGACGCTGGTAGTTGATCTGTGAAAACTAAACAGACATTTTGTGCCTTTAAGATTCAGCTTTGGCCAGAGCGCTTTGTAGTAGTAGTCAGAGACCGACCTCTTTCTACTGGATTCCGCAATCACGCTCAAGTGTATAGTTCGTTTAGAGGAATACTTACATGTGTCCTCTACCACTCGCTGAAGGTCAAACTCAGAGCTTTTCCTTGCACACATTTTACATACGTTAATATATGTGAACCTTTGACAAAATAACTTTAATCGACCTAGCAGTTCTTATGAAGCATCCACAATTATAGTAGTTGATTAAAATAAAATGATTCCAAGATTGATCCAAGACAGATTGGCAATTATGGGTCTAAAAGCACAACCAGCCAAACATAGATTTCTGTCTGTCCGCTATATTCAAATATTTTTCCCCACCTTTCTGCATTGGAAGAATTCTGAGGCGAGCCATGATCGATCCATTTCGTGACTTATTAATAAGAGTGAATTTGCTGATGTGCCGTCGATCGAAGCAAATAATAGTCGCAGGGAGCAATGATAAGAAAGTGCTGCAAGTCAAGTAAAACCTCCTTTTTTCGAAGTATGCCTTCTTGACGGTGAGTGCTATCTTGCTGGAAGATGGCTTTGTTCTGACTATCCTATACTGTGGCCGTTTTTCTTTAGCGTTCTTCGCAATAGCATGAACTGCGCTTGATTCCGGTTCGCTGTGATGGATCCATTATATGTACATATATAATTGGCGCTTATAGCCCTTTTTGAGTGTTTGACTGAGCTTCTCTTCCTATTTGATTTTTTCCACAAATGGAGGGACCTTTTCTGCCGAGGAGCGACCGCTATTAGAAGAAACTTTTTCTGTCAATTGGCATTTTGTGTCCGAGGCTTCGAGCCAATCTACTTCCGAATGTAGAGCATAAACTATGCCAGTCTCCGGCAACAAAATCACCGTTCTTGAGGCGTTTGCGTTACTCTCCTTACCTTACCTTACCTTTTTCTACTTCCACAGTCTCACCGAAAGGTTAAGATTATATTAAATTGATTTGAGGTTTGCACTTCGACTTCATAGTTTTATGTGGCCTCTACTCATCACAATACCTCACCCAGCTCCAGTTCCCTTATTAAACTTAAGATACAGCTGGGTTGGACTGAGCGATAATTTCTTCTGGCTGCAAGTCTCATGGAACTGGTCGCAGAAACGGCAAGAATCCGTAGACCATATCGAGATCATATGCATTTTTGGCGAAAAAAATTTATCAAGAAATAAAAATTCACGAATGAAGTTTTATGGTTTTGTGTTTACTCTAAAAAAGCTTAACTCTATAAAAAATGATGGTACCACAATTGTACGCCTGTAAACTTTTTATGTTTACCCAAAAGCCTATCATAATTCTCAAAACATAATAATAACAACAATCACCGAAGGATCTCAGACATCCCTTGTTAGGTGCTGGATCGAGCTTTTAATCGAAATTGCGACATGTTTCTAAATAAAGCTTTACAACTGGTAAGACTTGCTGTCTCCGAAAAGCAAATAGTTTGTATGAAAAGCTCGCTTAAAGCAGAAATATACTCAGGGGTTTGTCAATTTGTCATCTCTATTAAAAAAATTCCATCATGGGATGTTTCATGCCCACGGTGGTGTAGTTAGCTTTACTGCAGTGAAATCTCCGTAGCTTTATACTTAAGCAATCGATCATGGAATAATTTTTGAATATGGATTTTGGAATCCTATACAATCACAAAAGTGTTTGCTTTTCTTAGTAGTTTCGCTAAGCAAAAGAACCCGCGAAGCTTCCTTTCTACTCATTTGATATGGGTAGAAAATTAAAGTCTGTGGTGATGTGGCTCTAGTGATGCTTATACGAATCAAGCAATGTTACATGACGCTGAAACCTAATTGCTTTGCTTTTGGTCATCCCATATGGTACATATTAAATTTCCGATCTTACCAATGCCTTAAATGATGCGGCGATCTAGACGCTACCAGCGGAGTTGGGTATTTTATCCAGAATAACTCTTTTATTTGTTGTCTCTTGTGAGAACTCGATTTCCGGTTTAGCCAAATTAACCTTCCCGATTTTGATAAAAAAAACAGTTATAGATAAGTCAACGTACTATTTAGTTCTCCCAGAAGTTTTGCCTACCAGTAGTGCTTAACTCAAGATGGAAGAACTCGGATATTGGTTGCTTACCCCTTGAAGTTCATTTTAATATGTTTCTAATTCTATGCCTAAGTTAGGATTGGGCTTCTATGTTGTAGTCATTTCTTGCTTCAGTTGAGCTTCCTTGAGTATCTTCTCTCTCTTCCATATTAGTTATTGGTGAATTTGAAACGAGGTATGTAGGTATCAGTGTGCTAGTGACATGCGTAGAGAAGTGGTTCGCAAAGGACGCAGCCGTGCTAACTCTGATCCAGAGATTTGCTTTACTAGTGCAGACTTTTTCTGTAGGGAATACTTGTGTATGTAAAGGGATTACTTATACATATATGTACTTCCATATGTATGTGCATAAGCATACGTGCCTATATGGAGCTGAAATAAAATCCGAACACTTTTGTCGTAATCCTTTTAAGTGCGCATAAAATGTGCTTCGCAGTTTGTATGGCTGATGAAGAGTGAATTTTAATCTGTAGTTTAGGGCGAGTACAAAATGCGCGCACAGAGTGCACTTAAAATTTTATTTCCATAAGCTTCGGAGATTTACGCACTATTTGGGAGAAAATTGCTTTAATAAAATTCAAAATTTTAATAAAAGAATAAATAAAGTTATTTTGACTATTGTTTGTTTTTGGTAAGAGAATACAAATTCTTCACAAATGTGATTCTTCGAATCGTTTCGGTAGAGAGATTTTGACCCTAGTGGTCAAAATATTCATCGTGTTGGTCGTTTTGGAACCACTGTGATAAAGGGTGATACAAATACAAGTGTTTAATGAATTACAAATTGTTATAGCACTTAACTTCTTCAAACTTTGGGAAGTAGTAGTAGAGTGAAAAGTTTCTGTGAAAAAAAATGAAAACTTCTTTTTCACTTTACGTTTACACAGAACCGGAATCGAAAGTGTAATGCAAACGGGAGAAAATTTTTCATTTAACGTTTACACAGAACGAGAATTGACCCCCTGATTTATTATAAATTTAAGCCATTAAAAATTCGCGTCACTGGGAATGATTGGGTCAGCAACAATGAGTGCCACGGTGAGCGGTGAGAAGTTTTCTAACAAAACGATATCTTCGGGTGAGTATATCAAAATTCCAAAAGAGTTCGATTCTATTTTCCATTCGATTTTTTAGAAATCAGAAGTTCCAGTTTTATGCACAGTTGTCTCTTACATTTTTAGTTATGCACAAATTTGTATTTTTAAACTGTATTTCTATGGCCTCGCGTTTTCATTGCAGCCATAAATTATAAATATAAAATATTTTATTTTAAATTTAAACCGGTGTGGGTACTTTTTATTCGGGTCTGAATTTATTTGCTTCAACTATGAGGTGTTTCATTTGCCTTATTTCATATCGACAACAACAATCAAGAAGTGTCGTTCTGCATTCAAGTTAGGAAGGCACTAATAACTAAGTGGCTCAGCCACTATGCATACATACGTACATACATACATACACATTACATATATGTGAAGGTTTTATGACCGCTGCGTATTCCCCAATTTTATTGCTTTTTTCTTTGTAGCTTCTCAACTTTGCGTCGGGAGACTTCTTACAGTTTAATTGATTTGACTTTTTACGACTTTGCTACCGGAATTTTAGGCTTAGGAATTTACGAGTTTTTACGAACTTTGAAGTTAGGCGCTTTATTTAAGTACAGGTATTTTTTAACCTGGAAAAGTGTGTTTTGATTCATTTTTGATAACCAATACCTTTTGTAGAATTTGCATTTCATGGATTGTTGTGCCCATTTGATTTGATAATTTCGTAACTTAGGAGTTACACTTTCAAGTTTTGCTTTACAACTTGCCATTGATTCTCCTCACAGTTATGTCTGTGTGCGAAATTTCAACACAATTATGTAAATCTTACCCAAGCAGGTATGAAAATCTTTTTCTTTGCTTAACTAAATGCTATGTATACCTCTTAATTCATATCACATACTTAATGGCAGAGGTGGCGTTCTACCTCTACAGGACGAGCCTCTAAGCTTCTGCATTTTTGCTACAGAAAAGCTTCTCGGTTAATATTAAACGGTAGCGCCCCCTTACGGATAAGAGAATACAGAAGTTACACAAATTGCGGTACCGCTAAATACTTGGTTCTCAGGAATCGGACAGAATCAGGTGGTGAGCTGACGTAATTGTGAATGTATAATTTTTGTTTAGAAAAAAAAAGAAGTGTACTGCCTATTATTTTCCTTGATTACATTAACCGAACTTTCTTCTTACATTCTGTCAAAAAAATATCGGGAATTGTTCATTTAAAAAGCGCGCGTTACACATATGTACATATGCCAAAATTTTTTTTGCTGGACTTTAGGTACAACTGCCCCCTATAGTGTCGCAGAGTTTGAGCGTGATCTGTCAATTAGCTTGTTTTTGGCATTTAATTATATCAGTCAACCGCAGGTGTGCTTTGCGATTTCCACTATGGATAAAAATATCGAACAAAGAATTTGTCTTAAATTTGGTGTTTTGAACGGGATTTCGAGTGCCGAATCGTTTAAAATGTTGCAGAAAGCCTATAGCGGTCGTGCTTTATCCAAATCGGGGTACACGGCTCTACCAGTGGTATAAGGCTTTTGTAGAGGGTCGAGAAGTCATGGAAGACATGCCCCGATTTGGTCGCCCATCAACGTCTTCAACGGATGAAAACGTCGACAAAGTCAAGGAAATGGTGCTGGAAAACCATCATTTAACTTTGAGGGAGGTAGATCGTGACCTTAGCGGGTCTCACGAATCAATTCGCGAGATTTTACACCATCAATTAGGCATGAGACGCGTGGCTGCTCCACTTGACCACTGCTCCATACTTGAGCAAGTTCATTCGGACCCAACGTTTTTCCAGCGCATCATAAAAGGTTCTGAGACATGGGTATATGAGTTTGATATGCAAACCAGTCAACAGGCGGCTGAATGGCGCTATCCACATGAGCCGAAACCCAAAAAACCACGTCAAAGTAGGTCAAAAGTGAAAGTCATGCTACTCGTTTTCTGCGATTATCATAGAGTTGTGCACCCGCAACTCGTTCCAAATGGTTCTACGGTAAATAAAGAATATTGTTTGGACGTTATGCGAAGTTTGAGAGAGAATGTGAGTAGGAAACGGCACAATTTGTGGGAGGAAAGCTTATGGATTTTGCACCATGATAACGCACTGTCTCGCACGGCTCACATTGTGAACCCTTTTTTCTCTAAAAACTCGACGAATGTTATCGAACGACCACCGTATTCACCGGATTTAGCCCCCTGTGACTTTTTCTCTCTCAAAATTTAAATTTCCATTCCGCGAACGCCGCTTTGAGTCGATAGAGGCCATTAAGGAGAATTCGCTGAAGGAGCTGAAGAAGATCTCTTTAAACGCGTTTAAAAGGTGCTTTGATGACTGGACTAATCGTTTTGATAATAAATTTTGATAAATAAAGAATTATTTTGCGTTTAATAAAAATTAACAATAAGAAAACGTGTTACATAAAGTTTAACTAAAACCTGAATGAATCAACAATTTTAGAAATATTTAAGTCGGGATAGCTCCTAGGCAACAAGCGTTCACAGCTCGTTATTGAAAGCTGTCTGATACTAAAAGTGTGTACAGGGCCGTTGAAGTATTTATATCTAAGGAGGCTTGGAGTAATCCATTGTTTCTTAACAGGCGTAGAGGGCGTTAGTAAGTGATAGTGCAACGATGAGTAGAGAGCAAGACAGATGAGCTGCGTTACTGCGAACACTTCGTGTCGAAGTGGTCTGGCTACAAAATATAAAACAAGTTGACGACATGTCCAAAGCTTTTCGGAAGAAAATATGTACCTCAACCTCCAACAACATGTATCATAATTATCTGACATTCCTGCGGTTGGTCTTGGTAAACATTTTTGTCATCAGAAAAAACCATAACATCTCAATCGCTTCATGGTGTTTAATTTCGTGTTTGCTTCGACATAAACTCACTTCTGTACCTAATGTAGGATTTATACCGGAGATCTTCACGGACAACTCGACGGATAAGACCCTCAGAAACATTGAGCTGCCGTGCAAGGGCCCTCATTAATTTTGCATGGTCCTCGTCAATGAATGGTTACACTTGTTGAATAAATTCTCCAGATCGAAAAGTGTCAGAGCATTTCAGGTGTTTTTGCGTTTTGTAGCAGATTCTGCATCGCCGTCTGATGCTTCCAAGTTACGGCGAACCTTATGACGACTGAATGGGCGGACTTAAGAAAATTAGCGATTTCTAAATCGGTGTAATTTGCACATATAGAGAGTATAACTGCATGCCCCTTCACTCCTTGAGTTAAGTTGTTGTCCTCCATGCCTTATCTGTGCATGAGCAAAAAGAAAAATAATGGTTTCGTGTAGTTATCGGCACATATTTGTATATGCATGGCCTCAACTACCGTATGCGCCCTGTGCATAAAAATTCTGTATTAACTTATCAAATACCCTGGATATGACCTCATCTCGGGAAAAATGTTAAAACATATGCCCGACAGAGCAATAATTTATCTCCGGAATGTTTTCAATGCTGCTATAAAGTTCAAATAATCTCCAAAGACTTGGAAAATTGCCGAAATCATTGCGATCCCAAAGTCCAATAAAGACGCCACGGTTGCATCGTCGTACCGACCAATAAGTCTGCTGCCGACAATATCAAAAATTAATTTAATTCCCCAACATCGTTTCGCATTTATAAGAAAACGTTCTACAATTCAACAAGTGCACAGAGTTACTCACAAAATTAATTAAGACTTCAACAATAAACAAGTATGCATGGCTGTATACCTCGACGTAGCTACAGCCTTTGACAAAGTATGACACCCTGGATTACTGCGCAAACTTCAACCTTCAACTTCAAATGACTACTTTCCAATGCTTAAAAGTTACACCCAAGATAGAAAATTGTATGTTAAGTATAACGACGCATGTTAATACATTGAATCTATGAACGCAGGAGTTCTCCAAGGCAGTGTATTAGAACCCACTCTGTATCTCATCTACACAGTTGGCGAAGCAATAAAAATTGCGAGCAGAACATAAGCAGACTTCAGACGCACACAAATCCGACGATGAGGAAGCCTCCTGCTGAAGAAAAATTCAATAAGAAGAGACTTATATGAAAAACACCTTGTAATATAATAATGAGAAATATACTTACATATGTAATTATCTAAATTATTTTAGTAAACATTTTACAAATGAATTACATATTCCTAAATACTCCGGAAGTGCAATGGCCTTACAGTATCACTTAACTATCCAAATATCTTTAAAGCAAATGACTTATTGTCAATATAGACAGGTGTAATATTTTTTGGAAGCAATAAAAAAAAATTAGTTTGCGTTGTATGCATAGCTGCAAGCGATTTTTTAAATTAATAAATTTAAAAATTTCCTCATTAAATCTTCAAGTAATAAAAAATGTTTCTGGTACGCGCAAAACTTGAATAGAAATAAGTTCATTTGTTTACTTTAAAATTGCATTAAATAATTTTGCTTAAACTTTGTGCCCTACCCGACACTAGGGGAGAGAATCCAATGGCAGTTCACCTTCGGCTATCTACCTCAACAAAAAGGTAAGCATCCAAGTTGTCTTCTTCGAGGCAGCTCAGCTACGCTCTTTTGCATTTTATGTCTTCTTAATTTCCATTTTGAGCAACGACGGCGAAAGTTTTGCGCAAGAAATAATTTCTTGTTCCATGAATTTTTACACTCTTCCCTACTACGTGTATTATATCGTTTTGTGCTGCTGCGTTGGATGTTTTTCATGACCTTTAAGATGCATACACGGACAATTCGATTGCATATTTTTCCGCGCTTTAAAGGATACATACATATTATATACACATACATGCGCAAATACATATATATTTATTCTTTGCCTTTTGCTTTATCTGATTATCAGCAATCGTTTGTAATGAAAATTTGCATACCAACGAGCGAATTATCTTACGGATTAATTTGCCACTGTTTTGGTAAGTGTAATCTCTTTTAGCCTATTCATCTTTATAGTTAAAAAAAATATAAGTATGTATAAGTACATAGATGTAGTTTCATTTATACATGTAATATCATCAGCAAGCTTGTAAGTCTAAGGTTAGTTGAGTCAGTGAACATTTTAGTATACTTCAAATATATAATTTTTGTTTTTTAATTTTACTTACTTGTCTTTAATAGCCGCAATTTGTTCATTTATAAATTGCAATTAGCAGGCACTAGTAAATAAGGCTATCTCCCAGTAGCCATAGTTTAGTTTGTTCCGTTAATTAGCGTCGATTTGAGTTTCTAACACCAAAGCTCTAAGAGCGCTACTCATACTTATCCACAGCCTCAATGGCAGCCTCTTTGTATTCAATGAATCCGAATGAAATTAATTTCCGGTGTACCTATGCTCTTTGTTTTTTGTACCTTTTTCACACTCTATTCACCGGTTGTAAGCAGCTATTGAAACTAGACAAAGTAGGACGAATTGCATATTTCCGCTCACATTTCCGAAATAGATAAAATTATGCCACACAAAACACTATAACCGCTTGGGGTATGAAATTGTGCTTGTAGGTAAAAGTTAGATTGCGATTAATACATAGTATTTGATTGATGAGTGGAAAACTTTTTACGTGCATTCGATTTCATCTGGCTCAAGCGTAAATGAAAAGCAGGCCCTGTAGGAGTAAAATGTAGCAGTTAATGAGTGGCAATAGATTAAAAAAAAGGTGAATGGTAAATGGGGTGAATGGTAAATGGAAATAAATTGCATTAAAATTAATTCGGTCGCAATGAGAGTAATTATTCCGTTCATAAAAACGTGATGGCTTCAAAATGATTTATATATTGGGTATGAGAATAAGTTGACCATAAGTTCCGTTCTTTCATAGCCAAAGTTACGAATTATTTAAAAAATTAAATAATAAATGAAATTATGTGAAATATGTGTCATTGGAAGCTACCACTTTACCCCGTCTTTCACGCAGCATACGGATTCCTCTTACGAAAAGTTCGAGTTGTTTTGACTTGATCCATTCATTGAGCCAGCTTGCGATGCTCTCGTAAGAAGTGATCTACTCTCCAATAAGGGCTGACTGCATTGATCGGAACACATGGTAATCCGAAGGTTCAATATCTGGGGAATACGGCGGGTGGGGCAAGATTTCCCAATTCAGCTCAATTGCCTTTAAATACTTTTGGACCGACCTAGCAACGTGTGGCCTGGCGTTGTCATGCAGCAAAATCATTTTGTCATGTCTACCGCCTTATTCCGGCCGCTTTTCTTTGAGAGCTCGATTCAAACGCATTAGCTGCTGTCGGTAACGATCGCCAGTGATGGATGGTTTTAGATGGTGTAAGGAATACATAGATGCCACCCTTCTGATCCCACCAGATGCACAACATAACCTTTGAAGCTCGAATATTTTTTTCGTTGTCAATGGACCTGGTTCCCCTGGCAGACTCCAGCACTATCGACGCTAAGGGTTATCATAATATACCCATTACTCATCGCCAGTGACGAGGCGATGCAGAAACTCTTTCTTTTCTGCCGTTCAAGAAGCATCTCACACGTCACCAAACGTCTTTCTACATCCTTCTCTTTCAATTGATGAACAGTTACCTGCTTCCTGGACTATTCCCATCGCGTGCAAACGTTTACCGACTATTGATCTGTCAATATTCAACTCTTTAGACATATCAACAAGGGTTGGATATGCGTCTTTATCCAATCATTGTTTTAGTTGAGTATCTTCGAATTGTTTCGGTGCCCCTTTGCGATCTTTATCACTCACGTTGAAATTGCCACTGTTTTTTTATTCTTCCACGGAAGTTATGCGAAATTTGGTTATATATTTGATTATCTTCTTATAACTAGGAATAGATAGCCATACAGGACCGATATTGATACCGACGTATGTAGACTAAAATATTTCGATTTAGAAATGCATGTGCTTCCGTCAATCCGCCCTTGTATGCCATAGCTCTAGTGAAAATAACTATATTCTGAACGAAAAATTAATCACCCCATCGGATGATGTATAATTCTTGCAAATGACAGTCAATGGTACCAGATATTATATCGTATATGAATATTAAGCTTTGAACAAGTCATCGGATCTCAAGTGATAAAACATTGATAAGCAAGGATGACAAGGGACTATCTTTCAATTTTAAGAGAATACTTCGGATTCCAGATGACGGTGGTATATTCCAACTTCGAACGGACTAAAGGATTATATACGATTTTTCTAGTGTATCTTCTTCTTCTTAATTGGCGCGATAACCGCTTACGCGATTTTGGCCGAATTTAACCGATCCAGTTTGTTTCTTTCTCGTGCTAACCGGCGCCAATTGGACACACCAAGTGAAGCCAAGTCCTTCTCCACCTGATCTTTCCAACGCAGAGGAGGTATTTTTCTTCCTCAGCTACCACCAGCTGGTACCGCATCAAATACTTTCAGAGCCGGAGCGTTTGTTTCTATTCGGACGACATGGCCAAGCCCATGAAGCCGCTAGATTTTTGTCCCCTGCGTTATGTCTATGTTATCGTAAGGCTCATACAGCTCATTGTTCCATCGCCTGCGATGATCGCCGTCACCAACGTGAAGAGATAAAAAAATCTTCAGCAGAATCTTTCTCTCAAACATTCCAAGCGACGCCTCATCAGATATTGTCATCGTCCAAGCTTCTGCGCCATACGTTAAAACGGGCATTTGTTCGTCGAGAGAGGACTTTACTACTAAATCTTAGTCCAAAATACCACTTGTTGACAAGAGAGATTCTATGTTGGATTTCCAGGCTGCCACTGTTGTCGGTGTTAATGCTGATTCCTAAATAAACGAAGTCTTTTACAAACTCGATACGCGAGTGTGCCAACTGTTTCTTTGATGGCAGGAGGTACTTCGTTTTGTCCTTGTTCACCACCAGACCCATTCGCCTTGCTTCTTTACCCAGTTTGGAAAAGGTAGAACTAACAGCGCGGTTGTTAAGGCCGAAGATGCCAATATCATCGGCATACGCCAACAATTGTACGCTCTTATAGAAAATTGTGATTAAGTTCTGCTGTTCACACAATCTTGACCAATATCTGGTTAAAGAAATCCCACGACAGCCAGCCACCCTTAAACCTCGTTTGGTATCAAACGGCTCGGAGAGGTCTTTCCCGAATCTGATGGCGCTGCTGGTGTTGAGCAACATCATATTGCATAGCCGTATTAGTTTTGCGGTGAATATTTGGTTGATGATGGACCTTCCAGGTCTAAAGTCTTCAGTCTTTTACACAATGCGCTCGCTAGAACCTTATAGATATTTAGAAGACTAATCCCGCGGTACTTGGCACAGATTGCAGGGTCACCTCTCTTATGGATTGGGCAAAGCACACTTAAATTCCAATCGGCAGGCATATTTTGTATAGGAGCTGATTTATGCACCTTACCACCTACTCGCCGCCGTGTTCGTTGGCGCCCGCGGCTTTGTTGTTCTTCAACCTCGTTATCGCTATTCTCACCTCATCATGGTCGGGTAGCGGAACGATAGTTCCGTCGTCAACGATTGGGGTATCGGGATCTTTACATTCTCTGTGACATGTGCAGCTGTCACTATTTAACAGGTTCGAGAAGTGTTCCCTCCATAATTTAAGTATACTCTGGATGTCAGTCACCAGATCGCTGACTTTGTTTTTACAGGAAAACGCCCCGGTCTTAAAACCTGCTGCCATTAAAGTTAATATCGCACTAGTGCTCCAATTTTATAAAACATTCCAACCCACCTTAAATTATAAATGTGTTATTTTCACGATTTCGGCTTTGACGTTTCCCTTAAAGCAAGCGCCAGGTATATAAAGATAATTTTCGTCCAAACTTAGACGCTTCTTTACCTGCTTCTCTAAAAGTTCATAGAAATGCAATTAAACTTATATCGCTTTACCACTTGCCCTATTGCATAGTAATTTTTCGATTTTTATGCAAAGCTTTTATGCTTTCTACTCTGTACTTTTTTATCTGCACTTTCCCCGGCTTCCTTTATTCCACACTTTCTTTTGAATTTCTCCTTTATACGAGTGTGCACATAGTTTTTCCTCGCTTTCACATTTCTGGTTCCATAATATTTGTAAATATGTACCCCATCAATTGCGAGCCAGTGACTTGCATCGTCACTATCAAAACTAGATTTTATTTTATAGCTGTTATGAACTGCAATGTTGTACGAATTGTTATTTGTTGTCAATAGGTGGAGTAAAAAGTTTTCAGAGTTTTCCATTAGATGGCTTTAGCAAGCCACATATCTCGATATAAATCGCTTCCACTCATACTACAAATTAACGGTGGCATTATGCTTCAAAAAAGTGCCTTGATAGTTTTGTGCTTGGTGAAGCCCGTTGTGTGCCATAGCATTCCTGAATGGAGACATGTAAAAAAGGGAAAATTCGGTACATTCTTCAGTCCCCCCACGAGCAAGGCGAAAAGTGGGAGCAGGCGCTAAAAACTTTGTGCTGTTGAGTATACCCAATACAACTATTTGTCGTAGGCTTCGATAAGTAGGAGATAAGTCGGAATCATGGGGATGGACGAGAATATGAGCATTTTTTACACTCTCCAAGAAGGGAAATTAATAAGAAGCGTGATGTATGGGTACCCACGAATTGACGAAAAAAAAGAGCAGATTTCTTTATGAAACGTGTGGCCCATTTTTGAAGCGAATGCTAACTGGTGGTGCAAAACTGGGAACACAGTGAGCTGGTTTAGAAGATATTCAAGAAACCGAAACTTATCCATTATGAGTTGCTCTCATTGCGCTAAATACTCACTTGAAGTAGAGAACTTAAGGTGCGTTTCATAATCATAAGACACCCCTAATTTTTAAAAGTATTTTAATTTATAGACCTCAGAGGAAAATAAAATTTTTACACATCGATTAATGTAACAAAAGTTATCTGTTTTATTACAGAATTTAGAACTTTTTTAATATTAAACATAAAGAACATTTTTAGCAAAAACGTATTTCCAGGCGTTTCACTGTTAAACTAAAGTGATCGATTAACAAAAGTATACTTTTTTCGATTTTTTTTCCGTCGTGTGAATATTTTAGTATTCTATGGTAGCACCATTTTCTTTAGCGACTCAAAATAATCTATTTTACATCGATTCTGCCTTAATTGTCGCTTTAAGCTCGTTGGTGTTGTCAAATTGACAATTGTTGGCGTAAACTCCTCTGACTAATAAATATATCTAAGTCTTCTATTGGGCTTAGATCCGGAGAACGCGCCGGTCAGCCCATAGTTTCTATGGAACAATCAATCAAATACCGCCTTGTTTCCCTGCATACGTGGATTCGGACGTTGTCTTGCTGAAAAACGAAGGGCAGTTCCCGATTATCCTGAATAAAAGGAAGGATACTATTTTCCAAAACGTTTTTGTAGTCCCCACTCTTCATGCGCGATAATGTAAACTGAATATCAAGTTGCACCACAAATCATAACAGAACCTCCACCGAAGTTGCGCTTGGAAAATAAGAGGGGGTTCTTGCGCAAATCTCTCCAATAATTTAAAAACCTATCGGATCCATCAAGGTTTAATTTTTTTTCATCCGAAAATATAACCTTTTTCAAAAATAATATGAAATTGGGCTACATTAAAAATATTCCAAAGATCATACTGTGTTACCCAGTTGGTGTCTAGGTGTTTTTTTGCTGAAGATGCGCCAGCTTGTGCCGTGGCAAAAGATGGGGCCAAACTGTTCTTTTTGAAACTTTATTTTGAACACCAGCGACCAAGTTGACGCAAGTTTTAGTCGAGTTAGAAGCTTTTCTTGCGATTGCTTGCTGTTCTCGCCTTGATAGTGATAATATTCTTCTAGCGGGCTTCAAAATGTTGTAATTTTCAGGACTCCGTAAAAAACTCGGGATGACACAACGACTTCTGCTTGTTTTTTTTGGAATCAATTTGATTGACAAGCCTGAATCCTTGTAGGCCGCTCTTCTTGTGATAATATTGCACCCCTCGGCATTTTAGGTTGAATTTAATAAAATTATAAAGTCATCCAAGACAGCAATCAGCACCTTCTATCTCATCAGAAACTTATTTTCTCGACTAGTGTCTTATCATTATGAAACGCCGAAAAGACTAGCAAAAGTGCAGTTTCTTGGAAAAAGATAACATTTCTACAAGATAGAGCGAATTTTTGGTCCAGAAACAATTGATGGAAGTCTATAACTGTTAAAATGACGCTAAATAAAAGCTACTTCGGAAAGTAAAATCGTGCTTATGGTAGTTCAAAAATTGTATAGCCAAGGTGTCTTATGATTATGAAACGCACCTTACTAGCAGTGCCTAGAATTGAAGCATAGGGAAAGTGTTGTGTTTCATTAAGTCAACGCGAAGAGGCACGTAGTTTTAACGACATACCAGAGGTTTCGAGAGATTTTATTGGATGTTTATTGAATCCCTGTGTAGTTTTGATCTGCAACGTAGCAATTCTCACTTTTTCAAGTATTTGCAAAATTTTCTTAATTATATGAAACAGGGAGGCTTGTGAAATAGAAAATGGTAAATACTTATAAATCGGATAATCCTCACTTTTAAACATTCTATTTGAAGGTTTTTCATGCCTCGATAGTTTTGCGAAATATCTTCAACTATAGGTAGGTGGGAAATACGCCATTTTTGCCTCTATATGAGGTAATGTAGCATACACCCTTTTTGGGTGTTTGGCCGAGCTCCTCCTCCTATTTGTGCTGTGCGTGTTGATGTTGTTCCACAAATGGAGGGACCTACAGTTTCAAGCCGACTCCGAACGGCAGATATTTTTATGAGGAGCTTTTTCATGGCAGAAATACACTCGGAGGTTTGCCATTGCCTGCCGAGGGGCGACCCCTATTAGAAAATACTTTTTCTTCATTTTGGTCTGTCACCGAGATTTGAACCTACCTTCTCTCTGAATTCCAAATGGTAGTCACGCACCAACTTACGCCTACGGTGACCGCATAGCGGTTTCTGTTTTCAATTTTAAAAATTTTCAGCTGCACTGCAAAGACGATGTGTTCATTCCGGAAGTTTCTGTCTGATTTGATCTCTGCACATCGACAGATGGCATACACCTCCACTTGAAAGATGCTTGGAAAACTGCCCATCGGCACAGAATGCTTCGTGTTGGGGTCATATATTCCAGCATCTATGTCTTCTGTTATCTTTATCGTCCAGTTCAAATCTGAACTTCTTCTAAATCCATGTTCTTGGAAGACATTACTTTTCCTTTACCACAACCTTCCCTAACAATGTTCAACAGGGTTCGCTTGGCTGATTTCTGAATAACTATGTGAAGCGGTGTTAGATCGAGCATCATCTCCATCACAAATCTAGGGAAGGTTCGCATCGCCCCTGTGATGCACATGTAAGCTAAGCGTTGAAACTTAGTCAGGACTACCCGCACTGTCGTAAGAGCCGCCCTTGATACCCACACCGCTTCATATGTTGTTATTGGCCTGATTATCATGAGATACATCCATTTCAGGATTCTTGGGCTAAAACCCCAGGATTTTTCATCTAAACGCTCTGCATCCAGGGCAAGGCCAAGATACTTAACTTCGCCGATCAATCGAATAGCATCCCCATCCATGCTGATTTCTCTCATTCCTGGTAAGTCTCTTGTGCTGGTGTAAGAAATAATGGTTGTTTTGGACGGGTTTGTATAGCCTTTGAGAATCAAGAGTTTCTAAAGTTTTATTAAGAGGTTATATACCTTGTGAGCCCGAAAAAATGGACGATTGACATAATTTTTTTAAAATATGTTTTAGAACTTTTATTCAAATGAGGGATATATCACACTGAAGCGTATCTCTAGAAAAATACATTTTGGTGTTTTTATTTAAAAAAATGTTATTATTTATTGTTTATATCGCCCCTCCCCCGAAACGCCGTTTT
This sequence comes from Anastrepha fraterculus, assembly GCA_037575425.1. Lineage (NCBI taxonomy): Eukaryota > Metazoa > Arthropoda > Insecta > Diptera > Tephritidae > Anastrepha > Anastrepha fraterculus. The sequence continues at coordinate 28,981 of JAYXIM010032463.1, forward strand.
TTAGAAGAGGCTTGCGGTGATCACGATAGCGCATGAGCAGCTCAACTGAAATCAAAAATATTAAATGATTATTGTAGAAAAATGTTTATTAGTGAATCTGAACGGTTTACTTATCAAAAAAAAAATTTTTCTCAATATGAAAACCGCTTTTTGAGGGGTTGAAAAATTAAAAAAAAATTAATTCCAGCGAACTATGCAAATATTTATAAAAAGTGAACCGTTCAGATTCACGAGGTTGTAACTTCGAACAATGAAAAAAAAGTTTATGCAAATCGGTGAAATAGTTTTTGATAAATAATGATAACCGCAACGGTAATTTTCAAGACGCACGACTTCGAGGTAATCGCGTCTAAAGTTTTGCGTGCACTTCGTTTATGGATAAGGTCGCGCGCTTCCACGGTCTGTAACTTTCGTTCCAGTGCTCGGATCTTTATGATTTTTTGAATTTATATTTTTAAGTTGATGTACTTTTAGAATATGCCATAACAAATTTTTCGATTTTTTAGTCCAACACAAGGTACATAACCCCTTGAGTTTTGAAAGGTTATACATGTGTGCACACCTTTCATTTATTAAGCACCTTAGGTCGCGAACTTATAGCCACACCTCGTAAAATGATGTATTACTTATTATAAACGCACTAATTAGGTATATTCCTACGTAGGGACGCCAAAAAATAATTGAATATTTACACTCCACTAAATTAATTTAAGTCCAAAAATTTAATTGATTTTAGTGCTATGGTGAAATTTGTTACAAAACGATTTTTTTTATCGATTATTTTTCAATCTCTTTTCATTTTGCATTAAACTCAACCAGCAGCTGCTTTCAGTCAGTGTTAAAGCATCATCGTCCCTACATAGTTATATGGGTGGATGTGTATGTACATGTATGCGTTAATATAGCCGTTATAACGTAGGTATCTTTGTACTAGTAAAAGCTTTCAAAAATACTTTTTTATTTATTAGTATGCACTTAAAACATATGAAATGTTACAATACATGACTTGCGTTACGGTAAAAGAGGGGGATATCCCGAGCGTTTCAATAAAAACATATTTTGCAACATTTCCTAATGCACTAAAATCTAAATTGTTTGAACCCACACGATTACGTGTAATTATGGCCAAATGTAACAGGAAAATCCAACTTGTACAACATATGGCTAACATTAAAGCAACAACAATTTCCAATATACCACCAACACTGCTGGAATAACTGCACACATACACGTATGGTAGTGCTCAGGAGTTTCCTGCAACATGTTTTGCGCATTAATATGAAATGCTGCTGGACATACGTACATTTAAGTATAGGGGTTTCCAATAAGGGCGGATCGAAATGAAACAAAGAAGCTTGGGTGTGAGATATACCGCACGAAAAAATTATAAGACCAGGATAAATATGATGATATATATTGAAGCAACAATAGGAAAATGTTCCAATATCGTTTCGTTGATTAGATGTTTAAAACGGTATCTCATAACACAAATTATTCCGCATTTATTGCTGAAATTTTAGTAATGCGTAAATTCTTGTTCTGTGCATCTATTGTTGACTTTCCAGCTACGAAGCCGCATTGGTTTGGTGTTATTCCTCCTATGTTTTCAATGAGATCTTTTACAACACTTTCCCATATCTTAATGGTATGCGATGTAAGTTTGACCTCTCCGTGGAATTGAAATTAAATTTGGATTGGTCGAGCCAAGGGGCACCAATTTGGTGGCTCCTAAAACACTCAGGCTAAGAAGCGCATTGTATTTAGAGCTCTGGAAAGATGGTAGATAGTCAAGGGGGAAAGGAGAAAGGTATCAGAGAAAGAGATAGGAAAGGATAGAGACAGAGACAGAGGTGGTTAGTCATGTGAGAATTTTCCAGATTCTTTGGCAAATCTGTAAATATCTCCCAGTTTTAGAGAACGAATATTACTCATTCTACGACATCGGGTCCCAAAATTCGTAGCATCGATCGAACAAAGGCGGGACACTCACATAGAAAATGCTCAGTGCTATCTACCTCCTCCAAGCCAGATAAGCACATTAGGTCATAGTGATTCCAATGGTGGTCATATGCTGGCTCCATGGATTGTGTCCCGTAATAATACTGACCATCAACTCAACGTGTGTCTTGCGACAGAATTAAGCTTCTTCTTACATTCTTGAACAATCTTTGAGGTTTGCTTCGCGTTCTCCAGGGCCTTTAGTGCAGCCTTACTGTTTCTGAAAACTCCAATCTGTTTCCTGCTCCATCTCCTCTCGATTACCCATTCGGCTACTCACAGGATGGCAAAAATTTCCGTTTGGAAAACAGTTACAATTTCCCCCATAGCATAGTGATACTTATTACTATCGTTTAAGTACCATTCGAGTTCAGACCCTATATCATTCTTGGGCCCATCGGCAGAGAAAATATCTATCAAACCTCCCTGAATGCATTCTGGATTGCTCCATTGCGTGAGCAATCTGATGTCAAATTTTCTTCTAAAGGAAACTATGGGTATCGTCTTTAGGTGCCAAAAATAGTGGATACTGCTCATATATACTCAGTTTTTGACTATACTTTCATCTTCTTTGTCATGCACGGACTTCTTTGGATATTGTCTATCGCTGTTGCGTTTACAAACGAAGTTGAAATGAAAGCTTTTAAAACCTATTCGGAAAACTTAAGTCAAATCTTCAGGTTTAAAAAAATCACCTGCAAACCAAAAATTCTGGAGAATTAAGTTTTTCAAGCTTAAGGGGTTATTTAGGTATACATATACACTTGTAAGGCTGAAAAATAACGTTGTTTTGAGAATTTTTTACAAAGAACGATTTTATTAAACATTAAACAAATACAATTTTTAGTTATTCAAATAATGTAAAGTAGTTTAAGGTTAATTATAGCACGTAAAGTTAGAGAAAATATTGAAGTGCGCGGTTCCTGCAGATGATCTCCTAAGCGTCCTCCAAAAAAAAGCGTTCGATGGTGGACAAAATATCTCTGGTTTGGATTATCTGAAATCGAAAAAGCAATTAGATTTTTTTGTGGATAGATAAATCTAGGTATTAATAGAAGGAATAGTCAAAATTTAAATTTTTGATAAAATGGTGGCTATAGGAAAAAAAGTCGAATTTTCTACAAACATTTTCGCAAATATTTCCAAAAAAAAAAAAAAAATAGAAAAAATCATCAGACTTCTTATTTCTTCGATTAAAACCTGGAGAATATATCTGAGAAGGTTGTGTTAAAATTGCAAGACAATCGGATCAGCTGTTTTTAAGAAATCGTGTCCATCGACTTCGAAGACACGGTTTTGAGAAAAACGCGTTTAAAGTTTGAAAATCACTTTACCTACATAGGGTAAAAATTCTCTGAAACGCCTTTTCAAATTTGCATGTAACTTCGAAAATATTCACCGGAACGATATTAAATTTTTTGTGTGCATTCTTAAATATATGTACATTAAGAAAATAAAAACAAAATCAAGTTTTTGAAAATTCTAACTGTATATAACCCCTTACGAATTCTGAGTGGTCACGTAATATAAATAAATATAAACTTCCAATATTTTTACCAAGTGTAAAAAAATATTTACAATCATGAATTGAAAGTTAAATATAATAATAATAAAAATAATTAGAGAAAAAATAATAATAATAAAAACCATAAATTTGACGGACAACCCCAACACAACATGTCCACTACAGCCTATAAATATCGACTAGACCTTATTGGAAGACCCTGCACCAAGTATGTTTATTTGCACGTATTTAAGTGCCCCACCGCTCGATTGTTCAATGCTACGCAATAAACAGGCGAATTGGCAATATTTTCACACATACACGTACACATATATGAAAATACATACCAACACTATAAAACTTTAATGAAAATTGAACGTGACATTGGCTGTTATTATTTTACGTGCAAAATGTCGGTCCTTGCACAAAACTAGTGATGTAAGCATTTGTCGTCTTTATACAAAATATTTTGAATTTAATTCCGAGAACATTAGTAAATAGTAACATAATATAACTAACATAACCTCTCCATTACCCCACATCTACGCCTTTAAAGAAATAACGATTTTCCACTGTTAAAACATATCTTTCTTGCCTTCACTGTCTTAACAGCAGCTGTTATTCCGTAGTTCCAGAACTTCATTTCATTTTATAGCGCGCGAGATTAGCGATTTGATTGATTGAATCCATTGAAAAGAAACGCTAAGAAAGAAAGCAGGCCCCATGAGGTAGGGTAGTCTGGGACCAAGTGAAGCCAAGTCCTTCTCCAGCTGATCTTTCCAACGCAAGAAGGCCTTCCTCTTCCTCCGCTACCACTAGCTGTTACCGCATCGAATACTTTCAGAGCTGTAGCGTTTGTATCCATTCGGATGGCATGACCCAGCCAACGGATCTTTATTCGCTGGATCTTTATTCGCTGGATCTTTATTCGCTGCGCTATGTCTATGTCGTCGTAAAGCTCATATAGCTCATTGTTAACTCGCCTGCAATACTCGCCATCACCAACGTGGAAAGATCAAAAAGCCGTCTGCAGAATTTTTCTCTCAAACATTTTAGATATGTTCATCGTCCAAGCTTCTGCGCCATACGTTAGGACCGTCATTTGTTCGTCGAGAGAGGACTTTACTACTCATTTGCCAACTTAGTCCAAAGTAGCACGTGTTGGCAAGAGAGATTTTATGTTCGATTTCCAGGCTGACATTATTATCGGTGTAAATGCTGGTTCCTAAATAAACGAAGTCTTTTACAACCTCAAAATTATAACTATCAACAGTGACGTGGGTGCCGATACGCGAGTTGCCGACTGTTTGTTTGGTGGCAAGAGGTACCTCGTTTTGTCCTCGTTCACCACCAAACCAATTCGCTTTGCTTATAGTATATACAGTTTGGAAAAGACAGAACTAACAGCGCGGTTGGCCGAAGATGTCAATATCATCGGCATACGCGAACAATTGTAAAAAAATGTGCCTGAGCGATTAAGTTCTGCGGCTCGTACGATCTTTTCCAACATCAGGTTAAAGAAGTCACACGACAGAGAGTCACCCTGTTTGTAACCTCGTTTTTCGTTAACTGTATTAGTTTTGCGGGGATAGCAAATTCAGACATCGCCGCATATAGGCAACTCCTTACAGCTTTGAAGTCGATGAAAAGATGGTGTGTTTCGATTATCCTTTCAAGTGTCTTTTCCAAAACTTGGCATATTGTGAATATCTGGTTGATGATGGACTTTCCAGTTCTAAAGCCACACTGATAAGGTCCAATCAGTTGGCTGATGGTGGGCTTCAGTCTCTCACACAATATGCTCGCTAGAAACTCATAGACGAAATTTAGATGACTAATCCCGCGATAATTGGCTACCTCTCTTAAAGATTGGGCAAAGCACACTTAAATTCCAATCGCCAGGCATGCTTTCATCCGACCATATTTTGCATAGAAGCTGATGCATGCACCTTACCAGCTCCTCTCCGCCAAGTTTGAATAGTTCAGCCGGGAGTCCGTTGGCTCCCGTGGCTTTGTTGTTCTTTAGCCGCGTTATCGCTATTCTAGTCTCGTCAAGACCATACTAGTTCTTTGTATTACCAATTTTCTATCGGGTGCAGAATTCAAAAATTCAATTCAATATAAACAGTCGGAGTATTCTTATCTGTAGGTTCGGTTAGGTTAGATTGGTTGGGCTGCTTTTAAAAAGAGTTCATTCTCAGGGACTGCAGATACCCATAGTGCCGGCTTGGAAAGGTTTTCCCGATCCCATTCCTACATGTGCTTAAACTAACGCAATCGTCTCCAACAATACTGCGCATACACTGTTTAAATTTTCGAGGATTTCGTTGCCTAAAAATCTGAAGCGCGTACTGCGACACAAAGAGCGAAATCCGCATAACGCGCGGACGTTTTGTTTTGGCGCTGGTCCACGGAAGGCAGGACTTTGCTAAGCATCGAGATCTAAAAATATTTAGCTATAGAAAAAATGTTTCAGCAGAATAAAAACTACTTATAAGAGATACGCCATAGTCAATTATTAATTGAGAGGGGTAGTATCGCTTTCTTAATGATGAAAGGCGAGCTCGATATATGAAAAGTGCTGAAATGAGAGTTGACTTAGAATTTGGTAGTCATATGACCAATAATCCAGCACCTACTTATCTATATCGAAATTGAATGAACGCTTAGATGTGGTCTATTCATAAGTTTCTGCATGCTAAGGTACCGAAACTTGATCTGAAGCTGAATTTGGAGGGATTCTGAGATTGAAGGAGAGCATAAAAAGGCAGAAACTCTGAACGTCACACTGTCGATAACTAAAGCTGATGGTAGTATCTGTGCAAAGTGCAAGTCTATAAGAAGTAAGAATGGAATAACTGTTATTATTATACTTTGAACCTCGAAAAGTTTGGGTCGAAAAGTTTAAAGGCTGAAAGAGAAAATAAGTTGATAAAAGAATAGTTTTTCACACTTAAATGATAGACATATTCTTAAACTAGCGAAGCCCATCTTGAAATTTTGAAATTGAAATTTGAAAAGGTCGAGTCAAGGAGCACCAAGAGATTTGGTGGCTCCTAAAACACTCAAGCTAAAAAGGCCATTGTATTTAGAGCTCTGGAAATAGGGTAGTTCGTTAAGGTGGGAAGGAGAAAAGTATCAGAGAAATAGATAGGAAAGAATAGAGACAAAGACAGAGACAGAAGCAGTTAGTCCTGTGAGAATTTTCCAGATTCTTTGGTAAATCTGTAAATGTCCTCCAGTTTTAGAGATCGAATATTACTCATTCTCACAGCGTCGGAACCCAAAACTCGTAGCCTTTCTCTAGCAAAGGCAGGACACTCACAGAGAAAGTGCTCAGTGATATCCGCCTCCTCCAAGCATGACATTCACATTGGGTCCTCAATGATTCCAATGGTGGTTCAGCACATGACCCCATTGGTTGTGTCCTGTAATAATACTGACCATCAACCGAACGTCTTTTCTTCCAAATTTTAGTAGAAAGTTTGATAGTTTTCTGTTCGGACTTGTCACAAAACACTTTGCAGTTCTGCAGCGTTCTAGACCGGGCTCTTTATGTATGGTAAATTGCATACATAATCGCTGATCCAATTCATGATTCCTGTGGAACTGATTCCGATTATTGCCTCTGGCCCTTTTTGGCAGCCGCTGATCTACGGTTGGCCAATTCATCGGCAATTTCGTCTCCTTGAACACCGGAATGTCCAGGAACCCATATAAGTACAAGACTCTTCTGTCTTGCGACAGAATTAAGCTTCTTCTTACATTCTTGAACAATCTTTGAGGTTTGCTTCGCATTCTTAAGGGCTTTCAGTGCAGCCTGACTGCCGCTGAGCACTCCAATCTGTTTCACCCTTCATCTCTTTTCGATTATCCAGACCTTATTTCATTCTTGGATCCATCGGTAAAGAAAATATCTGTCAAACCTCCCTGAATGCATTCTGAAGCCCATCTTAAGAAGGTGTTTAATTTAGTCGCAGGATTTCGGCAGCTCTGAACCTCAACCGTTGAACCCCTGAACTCTAAACTTCTTTCGGTTTTGTTGTCGCCCTAGAAGATAAGGATGTAGAGGTGCTTTCGTATAGTAAATCAATATTTTATTAAAATTCCAGAAACAGAAATTACATTTCATAAAATATACAACGAATGTCATTTTAATGTGCAAGGTACGTTTTAATACCATCCAATTGTTGGTCATCTAAATATATATAAAATATGTATAAGCATCTCTGCCTTCTATGCCTGCAATTGAGAATTGTGTCTGTATATATATGTATATGCCTATGCACTTATACATTAGTGCCACCACAAATAGCACTAACGGTTGACAATGTTGCTTCTGGGTTGTTGTGCTTGTAGTTTTGATTTGTTGTTGCTGCCATCGCTATTCAGCTTATGATGATGATTACTATGATGACATAGACGAGAGATTACAACAATGTTGTTTTTGTTGGTGTACATATAATATTATTTTTGACGTCTTGACAATCTGCGACAACAAAATGGCACTAATGCCGCTGTTGAAGGATGCCAGCTGTTGCTGTTAGTTGTGGACAATCATAACCAACCATTATTGCAAGTGATGTGTCACAAATTGTGCTAATGGCGCCTGTGAAATGGGCTTAGAATTTAAGAATTTAGATATTTAGTTTCAGCATAGTTGATATTTAAGTAATATATTAACTTTTTCTAATAAGCTTTAGTTTTTGCAATGATTTGTACTCATAAAGTGTTTCATATTTATTGCAGGAATGCTTGTCAAGACTTTTGTAATGGGTATTCAATTGACGATATTTCAATACACAGGAATAAGGCTCGATGATCCAAACACATTTCATTTGCATGGATTCAAAGTTAGAAACAAATTAAGAGGTTTTCAGTAAGAGTAGGTTAATGCCTAAATGGAATAAAATAAGCTAACCCCTATTAAGTATAAAAATGACATCACGCAAATATCATCCGCGGCTTTAATCGGTGGTACGTATACTAGACGACAAACTTTTAGTGACTACGACTGACTCCACAGATCCAGCTGAATTTGAGAAATGGCCTTGCTTATGTTGACTTTGAAAGTAGCATGCCATTCCGGTTTATTGCTATAGACCTGACGCATCAGAAAACCCCACAAGAAAATGTCTGGCTGTGTCAAAGGACATGATTTTGACAACTAATTCACGTTACCTTCGCGACCGATATTCATATCCTCTAATAGTCCATACATAATGCCCATCGTAGCGTTCACTGTGAAGTTCCAGTTGGACCACCATGTTGTTCACGCTCATATCGTTCCATATCGCTCAATCAAAATAGATCGGTCACCATCGATCTGTAGTACCAGCTACGGACGGAGTTAGTCTGCCCAAGGGCATTTTTGATAATCTTTTGTGGATCCTCTCCATACAATTTTGCTTGTTAATATAGAAAGTCATCACAAAATGTCATCAAAAAGTCATCACTAAATATTAGTTCTTGGCCAAAATTAGCGGTCACTTCCTAGCTTGCCCAGCGAATAAATGACGTTGTCTATGGTCATCAACATCTTAAAATCCTGGGTTAATTTTACCTTGTTTGGATGCAGGTATAAATTCCAAGGCAAGATCCGCTAAGTCGAAATCTTCGAAATGTCGAGTTTTTGTGCGCAGCTTGGAATTGACTGCCTTGGGTTCTTGTCCACACTTTCAGATAAATGGCGTTATTCTCAGTCCATCTGACATTTCTTTGATATGTCGTTCGTAAGAAGCAGCTCTAAGTCAGGTACTCACTTGCACTAAGAATACCTACATCGGAGTTGGTCCGCTGATTATACGCCAACATTAAAGAAGGATGAAGTTTTCGGGAGAAGACCAGATAAAGTCATGGAAGTGAAGAGCTTGAAATGTTGGTAGATAGGGAAATCTTCACTATACAGTTGGACGGCCAATTCCTGTAAAAAAATATATATAAAAAAAAAATAAAAACTCCAATCATTGAGAGTTTACCCCTAAACTCTTCTGTGAACATTGATGAGGTGCTAATAGCATGACTTAAGAACTATGAGCAGTTCCAGGAGGACTAGAAGGATTTACGGTGGTATTAGCCACTTCGTACTACTGATGAAATTCATCAGGTTTTTAATATCAATGCCTGCTATATCAGCAAGCATAGCAAAGAGATGAGAACTAAGGTGCTTAAATCTTGGGCCTGTGAGAGCAGAACAGCTTGCGAAAAAGTGTTGAGATGGTTCAACCTCATCCTCCATGCAACTGACGCAAAAAGGACTCGAAGTAATGCCGAGTTTCCCAGCATGTACACCTCGCGGCCAATAACCTGTAAGGGCACTCCGGAAATTCAAGAGATCCCTCGAGCACCTCCCACTCGTGGCTAGAAAGATTTTGCGGCCTTACAGGTTTGTGTACTTGCCCAGCATGCGCTGAGTAGACGCGAAGCCTACTTCTCCAGGAGCAGACCACAAGTAGTCAACGAGATTCCAATCCTCTCGTTTCACGAGGTCCCTACCGGCCAGCTCATCTGCCACGCTATTTCCTGCAATGTCGCTATGACTAGGTACCCAGATTAGTCTTATATTGAAAACTTCGGATGCTATCGAAAGTGAAGTCAGGCATTCCATAACTAGTCGAGTACACCTCCAACCCAGTGCCCTGATTGACGTGGCAGTTATTACATAAGTGAGCAGCCAATCAGCTACTTCTTTAATTGCCGCTACTTCTACTTGGAATACACTGCAGTGCTCCGGTAATCTGAACTTGAGTCTGATGGGGAGCTTTTTGCAAAATACTCCTCCCTTCCATATAATTTAGAACCCTCCTAGACACCTAGAGGTTCATCAAGCCCGGTCTCCAATTGCTTTTATTTAAATCTGTACGTCAGTAAAAGTGATTTTCTCACGTTATATATTGTACATAAGTATTATAACTTATTTTATTGGTAAAAAAACTTGAAATGCAAAATTTTCTATTAATTCTGCAAATTGCGATAACTCCCACTAAGCTCTCGCTCGTACGTTTTTTTGGCAAAGTTTGCTTGCCGTCTACTTTGCGCACAAAAGTTTGTGGCATCTTGAAGTTAGCTAACCAAAGGAAAGAAAACAAATAGAAGACTAATATCTTTAAACGCTGCCGAAAGTTGATGCTGAATGACTTATGCATATTTACGTACTTATACACTTGCAGGATTACATATGCACATATGAAGTCGAATTTTTACAGTTCGCACCGGTTTTGCTTGTTTGTTTCACAAAAAGTTGCTCTTCAAACATTTAGAATTTTCATGCAGTTTTACGGTTTCGTGCAAAGCAATTCTAAAGGGTGATCAGATTGGAGGCACTTTTCCAATAAGGTTTTTTTTGACAGATCGGGTTGACTACTGTCAAACTGAAAACAATTTTTTTAGTATTCATTGACATTTCCTCATGGAAAGAGTTCGTTAACAAATCGTACAATTTGTATTACGAAAATGATGATCTGTGAAAAAAATCGTGTGATACGGATGGCCGAAATACGGCACAGTTGAAAGGGATTATCTTTAAAAAATAAATGTCTTGAATGGTTCTACTCCAAAATAATAAAGATTGCCCAATCAATTTGAATTTTCACCCTTTATACTCGTATTAAAAAATTGAAACGTGCCATAAGTTGATAAAAAATAAAAAATACCAGTCTAACGGTTAGACGCGATAGAAGTGAAACCTTCCGTAAAACAAACTGAGAGAGAATGAGACGAAAGCAGCATTAGGAGCGGGATAATTATAGGTTCATTATAATATTGCTATAAAGTTCATATTTTATTTTCTTCATTTTATTGTTATTCATCCTCAATGTTTTCAATTTCAACAAATGATACGACTTAAAATCATTGGAACTTTATCGTAATATTTTCTAAGTATCCGCGATACTTCTGGTGTGTACTTTGTTAAATTTTCGTGAATGAATTCCGTGATGCTATTTATTGATTGATTCGGTGAAATATAAATTGCCACAATTAAAACTGTTTGTCCATTGCTCAATCTGGTTTCGCATGCACATATTTCTCCCACACGCGGCTGCTATTATGAGCGTCGTAACTAGAGATGTCACGAATATTCGGCAACTATTCGGTACTCGGCCTATTCGGCCACTTTTTTTGCTATTCATGTATTCATTCGAATACCAAATCATGTAAAAAAGACACGTTATGTTACTCAAAATTATGTATTTATTTTCAAATTACAACACTTTAGTATTTAAAATTGATCAGTGGTAAGTTGTGATAGATAAAAACAAGCTTTTCAGCATTTTTTGGTAGCAAACGATTACGCTTTTCATCGTAAATGTTACCAGCCTCAGAGAATAACCTCTCACTATACACGGTACTTCCAGGAGAAGAAAGATAAACTTTAGCGAATTTCGAAAGGTTTGGGTATTGGTTTTCATTTGCTAACCACCACTTGTAAGGATTGGCCTTCCGATCTAGGCGACCTGTTTTCAAATAAAAATCCAACTCGTTTGCCACAGTATTCCGCTCCACGTCCTCCTCATTATTAGCATTTCGCATATTATCTGTAACGACTTCCTCAAAGCAGTTCCAGAAACTGTCGTGTATTTCCATAGTTCTATCATTTTCATTCAAGTTTCTTTTTTTACGAATTGGAGAAGAATCGTCATCGGTACTACTAGATTCATCACAACTTATTTTCAGAGCTTCTAGAAGAATTTTTTGTCTTGCTTTTTCGGCTTGAACCAATCCTAGGAAACTCGTTTTGAAGCGAGGATCCAGAAAAGTAGCTACCAGATATTTGTTTTTTCCATCGAAGCTGAATCGCCTTTCAAGCTCGGCATGCAGTGAAGATCTCATTGTTACTAAATTTGGTACTCTCTCAGCTGTTTCTGCTTTTCCCAGATATTTTAATAATGTTACTGCATGTGGTATCACTTCAGAGATGCATGAGATACCTGAGCTGGTTATTTTTGTAATCTCTTCAAATGGTTTGAGGAGTTTGATACATTGTTCCAATAGTTCCCATTGAGCATGCGTCAGATTTATTAAATTTTCATGATCTGTTATGTACAAGGAGATAGCTCGCTTTTGTTCTAATAATCGCTCCATTAAATAATACGTAGAATTCCAGCGTGTTCTTACATCTTGTACTAGTTGGTGATTTGGCAAGTTAAGTTCTTGTTGAATGGATTTAAGTTTCTGCTCTGCTAAGCCAGAATGATTAAAATGGGTAACAATTCGTCTCGCAGCAGCTATCATCTGTAGTACTTCTGGTTGAGATTTTAGCGACTCCTCTATAGCTCGTTGCAGTGAATGAATAAAGCACCTGCCTGAATCATATCCTGAATCTTGCACACCTTTGATCATATTAGAGTCACTATCATGGACAAGTAAATGGATCTTGGATTGAGGAATATTCCATCTTTCTATAATAGCATTGAGTTCTTTTGCAATATTGATACCAGAATGGGAGCCGGGAAATGATTTCATAGCTAAAACGCTATGTTCCAGAATGAACTCTGGAGATATCCAGTGCGCAGTGAAGCTCAGAAAGCTCTCGTTATTGTGCTGGCATGTCCATATATCAGATGTCACTGATAATGCTGCTGCCTGTGAAATACTGGCTTCTATTTTAGCACAAATTCTGTTGTATATATCAGGAACAATTTTCTCGGTCATGTAAGTGCGAACGCGCAAAGCGTTTGCCATAAGCCTCTGAAATCCAACTCGTTCAACAAGTGACAATGGTTCGTTGTCTAAAGCAATCATTTCGCCAATCAAGTAATGATATTTTATTGATTTCGGATCATTAATGTCCCACAGCAATTTCCTTTCTGATGTTTCCTTCAGGGTTAGCTGCCGTTCGTTTGATCTGGACGTTCCAGGTACTGCTGGCATAGTACCGCCCGTGTTGCTGTCACTTGTCGATGGAGCATTAATTAAAACAGCGTATTGGTCAGCATGTTTGTTTTTAAGATGGTTTTTTAAAGAGGTTGTAGCTGTAAATAAAAAAAACTTAAATTAATTATAATTAAATAAGTTATTTTATTTCCCTTGTGTATCTTATAGGAAATCGAATAAATATAAATAAATAATTTCTCCTAAAACTTCGAAATTATTTTAAAACTATTGTGAAAAAATGTTTTGCGAAATGAAAATGGAGGGAATTGCGAATTTAACTTGTAGCGTTTATTTCGCAGTGTGTCCTCCCTCCGCTGGCTAACGACTGATTTCTGAAATCGGACCAGTCATTAACGCAGCGGCAAATTCGACGAAGGACACACTGCGGTACTCATATACAAATTAGCGCTAATTCCGTATATACGCGCTTGTACACAACTAGTATGTCCGCACAATAGGTAACGGTCAATGCAGAGTTCCTATTTCGTTGTTCCTTGTTCGCGTACATTACATAAAGTACAAATACATAAAGTATAGTACAACAAATAATTTATAACTGATCAGGGTTCCCCAATATTTTTATAAGTAATCAGGGGTTCCCAACAACTATGTATACCGAAACAACTTGGGCAATTAAAAATCGATCTTCTTTCTTTTATAAGTACCTATCTACATGTAAGTACAGTACAACAACAAGTAAGTAGTTTAAGACATAACCAGTTAATCACCTACTTACGTAAACGTATTAAGTGAATAAAACTACAATTTAAAACTATTAAATTAACTTAAGGTTTTACTTACTTGCTTTCTTTCCTTCTCCGCCTCTTGAGATCTTGATGCTACATAACAAACACTGGGCCAGTTTATTATTTTCACTACAAATCTCATAATATTCCCATATGGGCGATTTTTTATTAACTGGTACCATTTTATAAGCTTTTTGACAAAAAAACAATTGAAAATGAATTTAGGAACAAACTTCTTAGCAAAATAGTAATTAAGTTTTATTTTATGTATTATTCAACTAACAAAGCGTTCCGTGACATGATTTACTCGCAATTAACTCCCGCACTGTGTTGTGTTTGCGATTTGTTTTATTGGTTGCGTGCGACTAACAGGTTGCGACTTGTCTTATTCCAGCTAACGCGCCTCCGACAAGCATGTATTTCGGCCGCCGAATATTCGGCACTTCGGCCGACAGCGTTGCCGAATATTCGGTATTCGGTATTCGGCCAATTCACTATTCGTGGCAACTCTAGTCGTAACGCGTATAATACACAGACGTACTAACATACACGCAAACATTCGTAGGACGCTTGGTTTGAATTTTTTATACATATGTATGTATGCTATACTATGGCCTAGCCTATGTACGTACATACATATTTGTGTTCTGAACTTCCAGCAAAACAATGCTTATTAATATACACATATGCATCTACATACAACCGCACACCCAGGCCACTCACTTTATTCCTGTAAATGCGTATGTCGTCCAAAGCTAAAATTCTATTCCTAGCGACTACAAGAACAAAATGCATTAATAGGCGCAGGCGTAGCGGCCATCATCCTAGTTGCCATCGCGGCGGCGCCGAACAGTTTCAACTATTGTTCTGTGCAACAAAAACTCATCATCAAAAAATTGATTTATAAATTCGAGCTCATAGTTCTAAGAGCAAGTACTTTCATTCATAAAACGAGCCGCCCATATGCTAATTTTCTCGACAATTCGAAAATAGTCAATATTGGAATATTTCGCGTAGAATTATTTGCCAATATTCAATTTTTGTCAAGTCGAGTGCCCGCGGCTCCGTAAATATGTTTGCACCCATATATGTATGTAAATATATGTATGTTTCTAAATGCTCGACAACCGCAGCTGCCTGTTCAAGGTTACTGTACATTAGGCCGGGTCGATTTGTGGGAAGGCAAAAAAATCGCCCATTGCTCTGTGAAAATCATATTCTAGGGATCAGAATAAGAAATTTTGCCGAAGGAACCATACCTCTAAAACGATTTCTGATGTCCCCCAATATGGGTCGAACTTTTTAGTTTCTTTTCTATAACTCACATTCATTCATTTACATATGTTCTGACTAAATAAATTTCTTAAGAGAAAAAATAGATAATATTATACAATAAATAAATAAAAATAAAGAAAAAACATAGCCATTTAGCTGATTTTTTCATGTAAAGGCCAAAAATGGTGATATTTTGAAATTGGGGGACATCAGAATTCGCTTTAGAGGTATGGTCCCTTCGGCAAAGTTTCTTATTTTGATCCCTAGAATACGATTTTCATAGAGCAATGAGCGATTTTTAAATCGACCCGCCCTACTGTACATGCAATGCTGTGCCTATGAATGTGCGCTGTGCCTATGAATGCGCGCTGGATTTCTTGAGAAATTTTACCGTATGTTTTGGTGTGGCGAGGCACATATACATACATATATCCGCATATATACATACATATATAAATTCACTTTAAATTTGCTTATGCCATCCTTCTGTGTGCCTGGTAATGAAGAATTTTCTATACATACATATATATATGTACGTATATCTTTTTTCTTCTTCTTTTTGGTGTCGCTTTTTCGTTTCATCGAGTTTCAAATCACTCCCAACGATTCTAAAGAAGTTTTCACTTCAAAAACAGTTAAATATTCTTATAAAGGACCAATTTTTTTCTGTAGACAATACTTCGATATTTGATGGCTAAAGTAAAAGTTTTCAAGCCCGGGCAAATTTCGCGTAAGGCTTAAGACGGTGATTGATGCCGAGAGCAGGCTTATTTCAATTTTTTAATGAGTTGAAAGATTTCAGTTTTGAGAAAATCAGAAATTTTCTAAAATGTTTGAAAAGTTCTCACTGGTTTTAGTAGAGATAAGGAAAGACAAGCTCCCACGGGGCATCACAATGGGCTATGAGCTTGAATGTGTCCCATACTGGACAACCGCTCTAGAGGGATTACTTACTTTGAGAAGTGTGTTAGCGGGGGAAATCACAGAGAAGATGAAGACCCCGTTCGTGGCAAAATTGACGTCCCATTAGCAATAGCCCGACTAAGGAAGAGCAAAAGCACGTGACTGTAACATCTCCTAAGCAGAATATATGCAGTCGGTTGAATGCATACCTGAGAAGTAGAACTCTGCGAGCTCTGTCCAATCCACAAGAAAGTGGATCGCGGAGTCAGTATTCTCAGTATTGTGTACGCGCAGTGCTAATTAAGAGACTAGAATTCAAATATTATGAACATTAGGTCCGTAAGTAAGGGACGCAAAATGCATACACTCAGAAGAAGTGCGAATGATTTACTGATAAGGCAGTAGTCAGAAGGGATTTGGGAGGGATAATGTTACTGGAATTTTCAACTCATGTAGATGTATTCCGAACCCTGCAACTTCTGAGCTATTTCTGGAGAATCATCGCATATTTAAAAAATTACTCCTCGTCGTAGCAAACAGTCTACGCTTTCAACTTGATATTTAATAAGATATTTAAGAGAGACACAGGAAATGATAAGCGAAAGGCACAACTTATCGCATACTTAGAGGCGAGAAAAGTATTGAATACAATTCGCATAAATACAAACTTACAATTTATTTTAAAATTAAATTTTCACTTAAAGTTTAATGGTTTTATTCAAATACTTAACTAGGTTGGAGCGCTTTTCCACTATGGCACACATTCACGCTCTTAGCCCATTGTGATGCCGCGTGGGATCATCTCTTCTAAAACTTTTCTTATACTTTTGAAAAATTTTAGAAGATTCCTGATTTCCGCAGTACTGAGATCTTCCAACTTATTAAAAAATGTTCTATCTTCACTGGGGAATCTACGTTTCGATAGTGCAGGACAGTGACACAGAAGCTGCGGGATCGTCTCTTCCTCTTTCATGTGGGATCGTCTCTTCCTCAAGTCATGTGACACGCCTATACTCTTGGCGTGTCTCCCTATTAGGCAGTGCCTCCTTATAATGGCAATCAGTGTGCTAAGGTTTTAATTTTTGCTTAGCCGATACTCTGTGTGTTACGCATTGAGAGTCGGCTACAATTATCGGGCGATTCTGTAAGGATATGCCTGTGTCCTAATCTGTGTACTTAGCGGTCAACCTGGTGCCGAGTCTCGTTAATTCATCAGCCCAGCAGCTCTCCTCGATGTCGCAATAACCAGGAACCCATGTTACCTTTGCGCGACATGATTCAGTCATCTCGTTACGAGTTGTGCCGCATTTCATGGCTACCTTGGCGGTTCTTGACTGCTTTGTGGAAAATTTTATAATCGCTTGGGTATCAGTGAGAATGTAGATATCAGCTCATTGTAAAGTATCACGGTGTACCAGTGGCTCGGCCTTCATTATTGCTATCAGCTTAGCTTGAAAGATACTGTAGTATTCGGGAAGTTGAAATCTGAAGGAGATCCCGATATATTCGGAATACACACCTCTGCCCATCCTACCCTCGAACTTTGAGCCACCTGTGCATATATGGACGGACTCGCCCTGTCCTACCACAAATACTTAACTAAGTGCGCGTTAATGGAATACTTATGTATTTTTTTAACTAGTTTTTATTTTGTGTAGAAATTTCGCAAGAAAATGAAAATGTATAAAAAACAAGACAGTCAATTCAACCTTCCGTTCGATACAACTTAAACAAAAAAAAGGAAAGCAGCAAAACTGGAAAAAGATCAATGACTGCGGGAGTAACTTCGGAATCCCATAACACAAATCAAATGTAATTTATCAATTTGCTTTGACAAGTCATGGGGCTCTTTCGATTATCTCCTTTGACGCATGTTCATCAAGTTAAGCGCACAGGATGAAGAGCAGGACTAGCAACCAAAGGCAGACCTAAAGTTGACTGCGTAAGAGATTTAACAGTTGAAATAACAACTTAATCAAAGGAAAACAGAAGGCATGAACCTTTGTCAATGTGAACACCACAAAAGAGAATGTAAAAAAAAATATATACAAGTATATAAACAACAAGTAATCCAGAGGCCGCACATGTGAAAGGACTCAAAGAAAAGATCAAACCAAATAAAGTGAGCAATGAAAAAAGTGCATTAGAATAAGAAATTGAAATTTGGAGGCTGATAACACCATTGGTGAAATGCACTCAAGTGTCGACTACGCATTTTCCAATAGGAATATAAGACTCTACATGGCTTAAGGTATATTTAGTATGAAGATACATGCGACAACTGAAGAGAAACCGGAGTTGGCTGAGTCATTTTATCCCAGGTAACCCACGGCCATTGTGACATTGAGGGTAACTGCAGGGCCGAAGAACTAGCGAGGCTTGACACCTAGTTGACTGATGAGTACACAAAAAAGCGCAGAAGAGATGGAGCTCCATTTTTTTATATGCTATTTCGAAAACCCTTGGCCCCAATACAATAAATGGAGAACCCAGAAAGCCCTAGGGACTCCTGGCCATTCAATTTGCAAACTCGTAGCTGTGTTTACCGGCCATTTGACGATAGGCACACACGTTGAAAAGCTAGGTTTACCACTTAACCCCTAATTGTAGAAGCTGTTGGGACCTTTCAGAGAAGCAGGCTGCTGAGCACTTTCTCCGTAAATGCCCGGGATTGGCAGCTAGACGATTGAGGTCACTGAGTGCTCCTTTCTTCGACAGCCTGGGTCAGTGCACTAACCTAAATCCCATCTATCTTCTCGATTACATCATTAGCTCTGGCTGACGGTACTTATAGATATCTTATAATGGTATCAAAACGGTGCTTTAGTGCTACTTGGGAAGTAGCAGAGTGGCACTTCAACCATTTCATCCACCTACACAGATAATGACATAACCTTACACCTTACCTTACATACGCTTACGGACTTGTATGCTACTTAACTTTAAGGAAATTGGAATATCAGCGAATGAAAGCTGGTGTAATGAAAAATGAAACTACCTGCAGAATCGCCCGACAATTGTGACTGACTCTCAATGCTAAACGCAATGAATCGCAGCTGAGCCAAACTAAGCAAAGTTTTAGCACATTGATTTCAGTTATAACGGGATACTGCCTAATAGACAGGTACACCCAGAGGATGGACGTGCAAACACATAACTTCTGCAGAAGCTGTCTAAATGGAGATGAGGAAAAGACGATCTCGCACCTCCTGTGTCATTGTCCTTCTCTATCCAGATGCAGATTCACCATTATAGGTAGACAATTTTTTAATGAATGGGAAGATCTTAGTACTGTGGGATCTTCTAAACTTTTTGGAAAGTAAACACTGGTTTTAGGAGAGGTAAGAACAAGTTTCCCACGCTCCATCACAATGGGTTTTGAACCTGAGCGTCTCCCATAGTGGGCAACCGCTTCAACCTAACCAAACCTAACCTATGTGCATGCATACATACCCCTTTGGATATTAATATCAAATTAGTGACTAATGAGTTTAGGCAGAAAATAAACGGCACATCTGCTAAATCAAGTTAAGCAATTAAATAAATGTACGTCTGTAGAAGTATATTTTTAGCAATTAAAATTTAGATCACTCACTAGGGGAGGCCATAAAAATTAGCAGCAGGAGAAAAGTGAAAGAAATACCAACGTTAGCATTTTCATTTGAGAAGGTAAACGTTACTGAAAAATACACTGCACACACACACGCACACACATTTAATGTTTCCACATGTATATACAATACCACATTTCGAACGATTTACAACTCCAACTAAGGATGCACGAAATTCCACAGGAGACACATTTATCTTTGCTGTTGTCGCAGCTGTTTTTCTCCTTTGTTAATTTTACTTGCATTCTCATCCTCCTTCTGCTCTTTAGGTGGCTAACGGATTTTGCTTTCAATTTCATTAGGTTTTAAGGATTGACGAAGCCAAGTCTAGAAACAAGTAAATCACTGTTTTTTTATTTTAAATAAAAACTTATTTATTTACCAAACACAAGTATGTATATGTACATATGTATGTATGCATGTATGCGCACGTGTTTGGTTTGGTGTGGAAAATGTATTTAATAAAACCAAGTCAAACTGTTAGGCGCCACAGTGGAATTGCTGTGTTGTTAAGATGTTCGCATGCAAGGTAAACAAAACAAAGGACAGGCAGCCTCTATGGGTGCGAAATGTGAAGGAATTCAAGCGAAGTGGTGACCTTAAAATATTGCACCCATGTGCACGTGCTCATTTATCTCTCTGGGAAACTGGTACACCATCAACTGTGTCAGCATTCCTCGAATAACCGCAAAATGTTACGAAATTCCTGTGGCGCAGAGGGAAATTTATTGCGTTTGTTACATGCTTTATTCTTTATGAAAAATCATGCAACATTTTCGTGTTGTAATGTTAGCGCAACATAGTTTCAATATCAGTTATGCTTTGGCTATTAAATCAATATAAAAGTTTTATGTTTAAGAAAAGTCACTAAACATAGAAGAGGAATAAATAGGAGATGCGTGCAGGGCAAGCCATGTATCAACTAGTAAAAAATCTAAAAAAATCAGTGTGTATCCACATTGCTACGGTCTGTGTCAGAAGAAAAGAACCGTTTTTTTTCTTGTAACTTTAGGATATATCTCGTTCTGCTCTTTGCTGCATAGTAGTCCCACTCACAAATCCTACCGTCCCACATCATCAAAACCACTGCTCTCAGAAAAACACATTGAGAAACAACAAAACAAGCAAATGGTGTCACGGTATTGGACTGGCCTTCCCAGTCCACAGACGCCTACCCCATTGAAAATGTGTGGCGAATTATGCAGAAAAGCTGGTGCAAAGCATGAAGAAGATGCCAGGCTATACTCGACAACGAAGAAGACTACACGGCTTATTGAGTAATTGCGAGTCGTCGTTTTGTACATATGTAGGTACTTTCATGTAAAAACATTTTAAATATATATCTTTTATACTTCATATATATAATCGTGGTTCCTTTTTTCTGACACAGACTGCATATAAAAATCAAAGCTAATTTTAGCTGTTATTAAGAGAGCTTCTTAGAGAGAAGCTTCAAACTCATATGGTTTTCCCAAAAGATCAATATGAAAGTTGATAGTCAAGGGAGCTTGTCTAAGGAATTGTAAAAAAAGCTTGTCATTTGAACATTTTGGTCGCCGTAGGGTTGGTGCGTGAGTACCATTAGGAATTCAGAGAGAACTTTGGTTCAAATATCGGTGCAACACCAAAATGAAGAAAAGTGTATTTCTGCCATGTAAAAACTCTTCATAAAAATATATGCAGTTCGAAATCGGCTTAAAATAGGGGAAGAGTTTGGCCATTTGAAGATAAAAATGTAGCAGTCACCCAATTTATATCTTAGCTTGTGGAAAAATAAATCCATTATTTTTGCGTAAAAATCGAAACTTGATTTAAGATGTTTCGAATTGTCCGATTTGGGACAAATATGCACCGTTTTGTTGCAGAGTTTGTTGCCATTTTAAAGGTGGCTTCATATTGCCTCTCTTATAGACGTCTTGGTCCTTATTGGTGAAAATTTCAAGTAAGCGATTTTCACAATCTTCTCTTAATACCAATTTCTTATCACTCAGGAAGTTTTGCAATGAAAGAAACAGGTGGTAATCACTTGGGTATTAAAACTTCCCAACCAAGCTCTCGGAGTTTTGGCGAGTCACTACAGCCGTGTGTGGCCTTGCCTCGCCCTGATGGAAGACGACACCTCTTTTTATGGTAAATTCTGGCCGTTTCTGGTCAATCGCTAGCTTTAAACGGTCTAGTTGTCGACAGTAGAGTTCTGAATTCAGTGTTTGGTCATACGGAAGCAATTCATAAGACATGCGTTCCGCAGAATATTTTATCGTGCAAGTAGCTACATTATAACCTACCATGCAACACCAGGATATAAATTTAATTCATTACTCAACTTGGCATACAAGATTGCGGCTTCCCAATTGGCTGCAACGTCATGCCTCGAGAATATACAATCAAAGGGAAGGAGAAGAGGAGGAAATAAAAACTGTCAAGCTCAAGAAATTATGATTTGATTTTAGACTTTTAATTTATATTTTTATAATTCGTGCTTTCATAATTTAACACGCTGCATTTCGTTTTCATTGGTAAAGGTATCCGATTTGGATGCGTTGACGCTGTGATAAAGAAATGGGTAAGTATCCTGAAGAAAATTTCCAGCACTGTTTTGAATAAAGGATGATTCACATATAGTACACTTGAATAGAAGTACATATATATGCATGAAGATGAACTATAATCTTTGCGATTTTTTTTTTGTCGGCACAACTAGCAAGTACAGCACTCAGACCCAATTAAGACCATTGTACTACACTCGGATTCCCTTTTAATTTTCTTTAAATCTACCCAACCTCCGAAGAAATCTGATTAGATCTTGTAGTGCCAAGGAGCCAAGGTGGTCGCTTCTTAACACATCAGTGCCAAAGACCTCTAGCCTGATTCGAGCGATGGCGGGGCAGACGCACAGGAAGTGGTTCGCTGTCTCATCCTCCGCTTCACAAGCTGGGCAGAGTGCACTGTCTGACATGCCTACCTTCTCCATGTGCTTCGCCCACAGAAAGTGCCCCGTCATCAGTCCAACCTGCTGTCTGCAGTCCCTTCTGCTTAATGACAGAAGGATCTTTTCGATATTTATATACTTAATTAATCGCGCAAATTTGTTTTGGGATAGCTTGTTTACCAAAAAAAAAAAAATGAATTTGAGTGATTTACAAGTGTCAATTATAATTGAATAGGACACCTTTTTGCTAAAATTATGAATTCTGCAGATAAGAGACAATTGTTCGCTAGAGAAACAACTTAGTCATCCCCACTCTTCATTATGATTGACGCTTTAAAAATATGGTGAGTAAATATTTACACTCCCACCTTTTCCGAAATTTGACACATGCAAAGGGTCTTCCAATAACAGGCGTTATTGGTGAATGGATTGCCCTATCGAGAGATGATTAACGATTTTTTAGCCGGAATTGGATGGTAATGATCTGGACAACGTTTATTTTCAACAAGACGGCGCTACGTGCCACACAAGCAACGAAACCATTAATCTTTTACGGGAAAAGTTTCCGGACCGTGTTATCTCTCGAAAAGGTGATCATAATTGGCCACCGAGATCTTGTGATTTAACACCTTGTGACTTTTTTTCTTGAGGTCACGTGAAAGATAAGGTCTACGCCAACAACCCAGGGTCGATTCCTTAAAGCTGGAATTCGTGAGGCTATCGAGGACATAGGGCAGCCACTTTGCAATTCGGTTATGGAAAATTTCATGAAGAGGATATTGTCCTGTAAGCGTGGTCGTGGTGGTCATTTGCCTGATGGTATTTTCCACTATTAACGGCATACCTTCCTCTTTATAATGAAATGAACATCCGATCATTTATATTAAAAATAGCATTTTTCTTTGAATATATCAAAATAACACATCTGTTTGGAAAACCCTATAGCTGAAGGTTATAACTTTTGACACCCATGGTTGAAAAGCGACAATGGGGCGAGTCTTCGTTTGAGGTTGACTAGGAAAATTGTTTGGGTGACATTGAAATTAAGCTTCGGCTTGTTTCTGAGACCAAACAAACTAAACAGAGAAGCCTCTCAATAAAGATACCAACCGCTGTAGGTGGATTCAATGGCCACTGTAGTCGCTATTTCTCGCTTACAAATCTGCGCAATTTGCTTCTGCAGGCTGATTGATTTCGTATCTCAGCACATGCATACATACCATATGTATGTATCGATACTTCTTGCTTACTGCACTTAATTCATAACAGTTGACAGCAAGACTGTGGAGCATTTTCACTTCAAACGTCCAGCTTTCGACATACTAACCCCACATGTGTAGGCACATACGCACATACTCTTACATTTGTATTGGCTGTGAAAACAATCCAATAGAGTTTGCAAAACAAATGAAGCAACTGACACCACAAGAAGTCATCTAATTGTGTTTTATGTGCGACCTCCATTTTATCGCATAAAGCAGACAACAACTAACACATCGTTAAGGCAATGTGATCACACAACTTCTTCGGATTAACAAGAACCCAGCGGAGGCAATCAATGCTTTTATCTGCTTTCAAGCATTTGCCAGCATTTGGAATGTTTGATGCAGGGTAAAATGCCACCATTTTACATGCATACATACGTTAATATGTATGCAAGTGCGAAATGATATAACGACGTTTAGTTTCATGTGGGAATTCATTCACACATCCGAACGTTGTGCACAGCAGATGGGCTTGGAGTTTACATAGTTGCTCTCAAGTGAGCGTTGCAAAGTCATTGTGGTGAATATGCCTCGGTGAGTTTGGCAGAGTTAACTTGTTTCTATTGCAAAACAAATAATCAATCATTTGGCAAATTTATCCTCTGGGAACAAAGGCTGAGTAGAAATGAAACTCGATTTATTTATATGTATGCATATTTGTTAGTATTTTGTGTTTTCTTATGTGGTTGTAGGATATTTCTATACTTTAACTTTGTTCCGACGTTCGCAGCTGTGGGTTAAAATTTTAAAATATCAATTATGCAAGAAGGGGTATTTTAATTAAGGGGTTAGATGGGTTTCATGGGTTCAAAAATCGATTGTTTTTTGCTTATTAATTTCTACAACATCTCAGGAATATTATCCTAAATTTTCAAGTCGATCCGAATAATAGTTTCGGAGATACAGCCTTTGGAAGGTGTGCGCTCCAAGCCACTTTTATTGTTACTCAAAACTTTAAACGCGTTTTCCTTGGAACCGTGTTTTCAAAGTCGGTTGTCAAATGTTCTTGAAAACTACTCAACCGATCTTGATGAAATTTTACACAGGTGTTCGAGATACAATTTACTCGATCTTGGACGAAGGATCTTTTTTTCAATTACAACTGTTTAAAAAAAACAAAATGTCAAGCAAATTTGACCGAAATTTTCATTTTTTTGGAAAAATGTGTGCCAAAATTCCAATTTTTACTTTTTTTTTCTTTCCTTCGTTCAAGCACGAGCTTATGGTCTTAACTAAAACACTTATTTTTGTTTTTTCATTTTTGATGAGCCTGTCAGGAGTTATGCTGACAACGCGGACACACCTTTTTTTCGAGGGGTCACCGGAAATGACGTCACAATGGAGGAGTTTTAATTTTGTTTTTTGAAAATTTCAGAAATTATTCTTTAAATATGTATCTATAAGACAGAAAAAAGTTTGAATTAAATAAATAATTTTTTACATAGAAAAAAAAATATTGAAAATAGGCCTTTTTTACCCGACGAAACCCATGTAACCTCTTAAGCCTGCGACCAGCTGACCTCTCAGTACCTTTCAAGCTGAACTAATAGCTTTGAAAGAGGCTGCCTTGTGGTTTAAGCAGCTAGACAGTCAAGCTGTTATTAAATCGCTAAATACTTCTTCTAAATTATCAATTTAATGTTAGGCTAATTTGAATGAGTTGACAAAGCGGTGCACCAGAAATGATATCTAGGCCGCTTGCCACATACACGTTTCATGAAATGGCATAACGAATCAGCTAGGAGAAGTGATCTTAAATCAGGCAACTCTCTGTAGTACGTGGGCGTTCCTTTACCCTCAAGCAAGCTCTGGATTAGTGCTGAACTTCTACAGGGTGGCTGATGAATTTTGCTACATTAAGAAACTCAAATAACTTTTTTTTAGTGTATGGAATTCATTTATTTTTTTTTTCAAGTTGAAGGTCATTAAATTTTATTAAATGTAGCTTAACTAATAGTTTTAAAAATAATTGAATTTAAATGCCCCCCATGCTCGTTGACACAAGTGCGGCATCTTAGTAAAAAGTTGTTCATTCAGCCGCAATTGTTGCCCGAATGGATTGTTTTAGTTCATCCAAATTTGTTGGCTTTGTTTTATAAACTTCTTGTTTACATAAACCCCACAAGAAAAAGTCAGGTGCAGTAAGGTCAGGCGACCTGGGGGGCCAACGAAATTCGGAGTTTCTTGAAATCAGTTTATTGGGAAATTTTCGTCGCAACTCTGTCGTAACAGTCTGGGCTATGTGAGACGTTGCCCCATCTTGTTGAAACCACACAGAGTTGAAAGGAATTCTCTTTCGGCGTAGTTCTGGATAGAAAAATTCTTTCAGCATTTTCAAATAACGGTCTCCAGTAACCGTAACGGTGTGACAATTTTCTTCAAAAAAATAAGGCCCGACAATACAGCGTGAAGAAACCGCACACCACACTGTCACGCGAAGAGGATGCAATTCCGTCTCGTGGAGTATCTGTGGGTTAGAAGTACTCCATATTCGACAATTTTGTTTGTTCACATTGCCGTTTAAATCGAAATGGGCCTCATCAGACATGAAAAGGCAGTTTAACATGTTTTGGTCTTCTTCCACCATTTGCAGGATTTTCTGGCAAAATTCCAAGCGAATCGGCAAGTCTGCTGCATTCAGTTTGTTAACCATGTGAATTTTGTAGGAAATAAGCCTAAATCTTTGTGCATTATTGTTTGCAAAGACTGTCGGCTGACACCAAGTTGAGCAGATAAGCTTCTTGTTGAAACCCTTGGATTGCTTTGTATAGCTGCAGCTACAGCAGCGATCGTTTCCTCCGTCCGAACTGGTAGGTTTCGATGATAATGCCTTCTTGCGACTGTTCCTTGCTCAGCAAAATTATTCACCAGTCTCATTATGGTCCATCTGCTCGAGGGATCGCCGCCAAACATCCGCCTGTACTCTCTCTGTACCAAAACTACGGACTCCAGTGCGTGATAGCGGCGGACTATCCAAATTCTTGTTTGCGTGTCCCAGTTATCCATTTTAATAAATTTTAAAGATCAATCTGCAAATTAAAACAAAAATGGAACAGATAACTTAAAAAGAAAAAAAGTTATTCAATTTTTTTTTGGTAGCGGCTTTCATCAGCCACCCTGTATAAGGTGCAAGTAATCTGCTGCATTACCTCAATCCACCTTATCGCAGCCCCTAATATTGACACTTTATTTTATAAAATCACTCGATATGTTTATGAGTACGAATACGTGGGCCCCTTTCATACTTTTTATATTTATTATACTGAAAAAGACTTTCCTGATCTCAATGTGTTAGATTCGATCAGATTACTTCCAGGTTTGCACTTCGACCTAATAGCCTCTGCTGATCAGAGTACCTCATCCAGACCCAGTTACCTTATTCATCTCACTGTCTTACTAATTTTTAAATAAATGAAATTGAAAGCTTGACCATTTAAGGAACTTTTTTTCCATTAATAAATTTTAAAAACAAAGAAAAAAATTTAATTTACAAAATATTACATTTGCACTCTTTCTCATTATTTTCTGTAATTAAGACCAGTGAGCATTTGTCAAGTTTTAATTGGATTCTATCTGATAAGTATGTATGTGACGCTGTCATAATTAATGTGAACATTTTCTTTATTTGAACACAATGTGACCACAACGTCAACAACATGGTAAATTGCAACTGTATTGTATGTGCGGATGTGCGCATATGTGGAATAGTTAAAGCGCAAAAGGACCTTTGTAACTCCACAATACAAAAGTGTATTTAAGATTGTCAATTATGTGTCGATGATGACAATTTTCCCATTCATATACATTCATATGTATGTTTAATTATATATACCGCAATAATTCGCATTTTAAATGCAACTCGTTTTCATTTCATATACTTACATTTTCGTATGCATTTAAGCACAAACAGGATGTGGCAAATAAGCTAATTCGGACGGAACGGAACTTTTCACATGTATGCGTTTGTATGTGGTGGTCTTTGTACAATTGTGTATAACTTACATTTCCAGCAAACAAGCTATTCCATGAAAAGCGGGTACAATAGGCAATATCAACATTCAGCCCATACAAATCTCCTGGTCCTGATGGGATATTCCCCTGTCTTTTACAGCAGGGTGCACACCATATTATCCCTAATTTGACCAGACTATACAAAGCAAGCTTACTGCTAGGATATTTGCCTACAAAATCGGCTGAGGTTAAGGTTGTATTTATTCCAAAGGTAGGGGGAAAACCCGAACAATTGCCTAAATCATACAGACCAATTAGTCTCAGCTCATTTTTCCTTAAAACAATGGAAAAGATAGTTGATCAGTATATTAGGGAAAACAATCTAGCTAACTTCCCACTGAGTCGACTTAAATTTGCCTATCAACAGGGAAAATCCACTGAGACAGCAATACACAGCCTGGTAACAGTTATTGAAAAGGCTATTGAGTCCAAACAGATAGTTCTATGTGCATTTATTGACATATCAGGAGCTTTTGATAACACTTCCTATGAGGCAATCTATAATGCCCTATATCTAAAGGAGGTACCAGAACCCATCACTAGATGGATAATATTCATGCTGAAATCTAGGACGATCAGCACCGAACTACGAGGAGCAATCAAATCTATTGAGGCCACAAGAGGTTGCCCTCAAGGTGGCGTACTTTCTCCTCTTTTGTGGACTCTAGTTATAGATGAACTTCTCCACAAACTGAATAACCTAGGATTTCACACTCAGGGTTACGCTGATGACCTAGTAGTTTATGTATTAGGCTGGCATGAGGAAACCATTTCGGATCGCATGCAGCAAGCCCTTACAATAATAAACAAATGGGCACGGAAAAAGGGCTCTCCATTAACCCATCCAAAAAAACACTTGTACCGTTTACTAGGAGAAGGAACATAAATCTCAAATGCCCGACCCTTAATGGAACAACACTTCAACTCTCGACAGAAGCGAACTATCTTGGCGTCAGTCTTGACAAAACGCTTACGTGCAATTCCCATATTGAGAGAGTTACTTTAAAAGCCACAAGGGCATTTTTTGCCTGTACAAGGCTTTTTGGTAAGACATGGGGACTAAACCCTAGAATGACCTTCTGGACATTCACCACAGTTGTGAAACCCATAGTCACTTATGCATCCTTAGCATGGTGGCCCAAGGTCAAGCAAAGAAAAGCAGCAAACGAATTAAACAAACTGCATCGCCTGATATGTGTTGGTATTACACGGGCTAAGAAAACATGCCCCACGGATGCATTGGGTGTGCTCCTGAACATAACACCAGTTCCAATTGAAAGGGAAGCTCGCTCGATTAAAAGGTATATGTAAACTTAAAAGTGAGGATATGAAAGGACATTTAAAGATCGTGGAAGACTTCCTACATAGTCCCATTCTTCATAGGGATGATATACTATCACCCAAACCAATACTCTTCAGGAACTTCCAAGTTATAATTAATGAACGAACAGACTGCAGAACTAACTCTATCACTTTCAAACCTGGCTCCCAGCTATGGTTTACTGATGGGCCCAAATTGGAAAATGGTAGAACAGGGGCAGGAATCAATGGGCCTAAATTCATAAAATTGATTTCGATGGGATTCTACCCAACAATATTCCAGGCAAAAATACATGCCATTGAAATATGTGTGAGAGAATGCCTTAGCAGGAAAATGAAAGGTACTCACATCTACATACTTTCAGATATCCAAGCGGCTCTAAAAGCCCTTCTATCAACAACTATCACCTCTAAATTGGTAAATGATTGCCTAAACCTTCTCAACACGTTAGGGAACCTCAACATAGTAACACTATGCTGGATTCCGGGACATGACCTTGCAAAACAAGGAGCAAATATGCAACTACTGGTCCTGAGACTTTCTGTGGACTCACAAAAGGCCACATTAATGAATTCCTTAGGAAATGGGGAGAAAGAAAGCTTGCCGCACACTGGCTAAACTGTGCCGGTCAGCGTCAAGCCAAACTATTCCTAAGTCCCAACAAAGGAATATCTGACAAACTTCTCTCACTAAACAGAGTAGATCTGCGTCTTTTAACAGGATATCTTACAGGCCACTGCAGCCTGAGGTATCATCTAAATAATATTGGTCTATCTGAGACCAACGTCTGCCGCTTTTGCGAAATGGACATAGAAAGCTCAGTGCATGTGCTTTGTGAATGTCCTGCGTTGGGCAGACATAGACTTCATCACCTTGGTGGTATCGTAGTATCTCCATGCAATCTTTGGAACAACAAACCGAAAATTGTGCTAAAATTTTTAAAAAGCCTAAAACTCTAGGGTTACAAAATAGGCATTTCACAATAGATCAGGTCTGGTCGTAGTGCGTAATGGCCTTCTAATAATAATAATAATACATTTCTCTTATCCCTCCTACAGGAAAGGCAGCTTGGTTTACTTCAGAAAACGCGTAATTTTGTGCTTTTAAAGAGAGGGATTTTAAAAAATTCAAAAGACTTGTCTTGGTGTATTAAAACAGATCCAGTTGTGGTGCACTAAAGCAGTAGCTTCCGCAAGTATTGATAAACTTCTAGAATCTAAACGTCTAGAAATTAAAAAAAATCAATTTTTTGTTTTTTCAGTATTTCGAATGTATAGTATCTTAAGAATATACTGTGAAATTTTCATGCGGAAATTCCCAATATTACAGCTTCTACAGCCCATTAACTAGGTAGAGAGCGGCCCTCGCGCTCCTTCCTGTACCTCAAATTTTAAACTTATAACGAAACAACTATTCAACCGACTCGTCTGATATTTTAATATATTCTTCACAACATCAATGGCTATCACCCGCACTAGAATCATATTATTATTTCAATTATTTCGGATTTTTTTGATAAAAACTGAAAAAAACTCCAATTTTTAGAGTGTCTAATTCAAAACCGCGCCACTTTGTCATTTTTTTTTCTAGTGCGGGGCATAGCAACAGTCGTACTGATTAATAATTTTTTTGGTTCTTGTAATTCAGATAAATAGAAGAGCCAAAATGGACAACACCGTCCAGGTCCAATTTTTCGGGAGGGTCAACTTCAGTGCCACTTTTAAAATTATTAAACATTTTTTTTTTAATTTTTTTTTTAATATTTCTTTTTTATATTTGTCTGTAAAAGATGTTATATAAAAAGCTTAAAAAATTTAAATATCGTTTTTGATTTTTTATCGTAACGTATTGCACTAACACGTTCGAAATTATTATTATAATATTGATTACGTGCGCAACTAAGTTCCCGCTGTTTGTCAATAGATGCCGCCAGCAGTGTGTGGTAGTCGATTCTAACATAACCTAAACATCATAAACCATAAACCAACTTAGACATGTGGTAAACAAACTGCTTCGACACATTAGTGATTTTGTTTTGGTATCATATACTTTTAGTTTTGTGAAAATGTCTGATTTTGTGCTGAATAATCGTCATTTGCGGGAAGTATTGATTTTCCTCTTTTATTCGAAAAAAAACGGCGGCTGAAGTGCATCGAGAGCTACAAAAAGTTTATGGAGATGCTGTTTTAAATGAAACAATGTGCCGAGATTGGTTCCGTTGCTTTAAAGACGGTGAATTTAATGTAGACCACCGTCCGCGTGAAGGAAGGCCAAAACCCTTCGAAGACACTGAATAGGAGGCATTGTTCAATGAGGATCCGTGTCAAACGCAACAAGAGCTTGCTTCAGTATTTGGAGTTACCCGCCAATACATTTCCAAGCGATTGCATGCTTTGGGAATGATTCAGAAACCGGGGACTTGGGTTCCTTATGAGTTAAAACCAACTGAACAACTGCTCCAGCGGCAAAAAAGGAAAGGTTTTCTTCATCGCATCGTAACGGGTGATGAAAAATGGATTCATTACAGCAATCCAAAGAAAAGATAGACATGGGGACTGCCCGGCCATGCTTCTACATCGTCGCATCGGCCTAATATTCACGCTGCGAAGGTTATGCTATGTATTTGGTGGGACCAAGTTGGTGTTATTTATTATCAACTGTTAAAACCAATCGGAACCATCACTGGGGATAAGTGTCGACTTCAATTGATGCAATTGAGCTGAGCACTGCACGAGAAGCGGACGGAATACGCGGAGAGGCACGAAAAAGTGATTCTACAGCATGACAACGCTCGGCCTCACGTTGCCAAACCCGTTAAAACCTACCTGGAAACACTGAAATTGGAAATCTTACCCCACCCACCATATTCTCCAGATATTGCGCAGTCCGATTATCACCTGTTCCGAACGGTGGCACATGGTCTAGCTGACCAGCAGATCCATTCATAAGAAGACATCAAATAATGGCTTGATCCGTGAATAGCCTCAAAAGATGAACAGTTTTACCGCGACGGTATACGAGATCTGCCAGAAAGATGAGAAAAAGTAGTAGCCAGCGATGGGCAATACTTTCAATGATTCACTTGTAACCATTTTTTCAGAATACACTTGTATTTTCATCCGAAAAGCAGCGAGAATTTAGTTGTACACCATACATTATTTGTTTCGATCAGTTTGAAAAATTTCAATTTAATTTTTTTTTTAATTTATGTGTATTTTTTAGAATCAGGGTAGTTAGGGCATTTAGTACTCGCATTTGTCGACTGAGATCCATCTTTTACTAATCCTCATACAAACCGTCTGTCACACTTCAAATTTAATCGAAGTTAATTGAGCTGGTAATCCCGATTAACAACGCAGTCTGTCTAGACTATTAGGCATTCATGAATCGACTTTTTGGCATATTTTACCTGGAGAAGTAGTCATTGTGGACTTTTAAATGATGTTGCTTAAAATTATTAAGAGCCGTAATTTTAATAAAAATGCCTGAATAAAATAAAGACCCCCGAAAAACGTGTACATGTTTTATTTTAAAATAACATCTAAGCACATCTGTTGAAAGAAGAAGATTTATAATTATTGAAAATGGCGTTGTACGTCAATCATAAAAGTTAAAATAAAGATTTCCATTACTCAAAATAATTTTTTTATTTGGTAAGTTTTTTGTTTGGTAAAAAAATTATTCAAAAAAAAAAAGAAAAAAAAATGGGATAATTTATTTTGCGCCACCTTGTACATATATTCGTACTTATAATCTTTCCCACATTTCCTCGTATGTCAACCATAAAAGTTAAAATAAAGATTTCCATCACTCAAAATAATTTTCTTATTTGGTAAAAAAATTATTAAAAAAAATGGGATAATTAATTTTGCGCCACGCTGTATACATATATAATAGGGTGTCCCAGGCTACAAGGGGACATTTTTTTTCCGGAATTTCAATACGCATACCCTTTATTTTTTTTCCATTTGACTCTAAAAACTTAAATATAAAATATTATTGAGATCGGATGTCATTAACCCGTGCCGACTTGATGTCAAACTTTAAGTTTAAATGTTAGTATGAAAGCTATAGGCTCACAATAGGGAAACGTTTAATTGAATTTTTAGATTAATTAAATAAATAAAAATAAAACACATATTTCGTATTTATTTTCTTTTTATTATAAAAGGGACATCAATCATCGAATTTTCTTTTCAATGTTTACTTTTTACAGTCGGAATATACCTGTCTGTGTTCTTGTACGCAACGTAATAAAAATTGTTTTTGCTCCTCTTGAACAGTGATCAAACCATGGAAGTCTTGCATTAACTTAACCGCTCTTCCTGCCGTATCATTAACTGCTTTCAGTCCTAGTAGCTTCTTTTTAGCCTGTAGAAACGAATCATAATTTGACCACGAAGAGGGGCACTTGTTCAGAAAATTGTCGGCAATCTGGAGTCGATTAAACAGGAACTTGCTTTTGACAGAGACGAAGTCATCAATGTTTCTCTCTGAAATTAAAACAGATAGATCAGTTATCAATTATACCTGTTAGCAAACTTAGTCATAGAACAAAATCAAAGCTTAATTAACGTACCAAAAAGTGGGCCACAGAGTTCTTCTTTG
The DNA here is from genome assembly GCA_037575425.1 of Anastrepha fraterculus. NCBI lineage: Eukaryota > Metazoa > Arthropoda > Insecta > Diptera > Tephritidae > Anastrepha > Anastrepha fraterculus. The sequence goes on from JAYXIM010032463.1 coordinate 63,025, forward strand.
GATGCAATGTAACGTTTATTGTGGGCTGTTGGGTGTTCTCTAGTTAAGTTAGCAATCATTTTTACTTTAGCTTCTAGATCGACATCATCATCAAATAAAGCCAGAATAGATACTTCATCTGTCAATTACCACAAATGCTGGCAAAACTTCTGCAAAGCTGCTTTTGTCTATTGTTTCGTAATTTTTCATGGCCTTCAAAAAATTAAGAATCCTGATACGGCGCCTTTACTGCTAAAATACATTGGGGCCAGGGTTTTACGTAGGATGTCACGATGAACAGACATATGTCCAACAGAGCTGCCTTATCCTTGTTTGAAACTCTGAATTGAGAGCTAAGTAACGATATTTTTAGTGAATAAATGGCTCTCGCCATCCATCGCGCCTGGTGCATAGCACCTGGAGGCCGAATCTTATATTTCTTCTCTGGATCTCCGCCAAGAAATATAATTGAAAGCTCAATTAATTCGCGATAGTCATCTCTAACGATTTCTTTGGTTAATTCAGTTTTGTAGAATTTTAGCAGCTTGTCAATTTCCGAAACATTAAAACTAGGTAGCTTTTTTGTACAGCTTTGTTTTTTCTCGGGATCGATATTTTTCCAGTTTTCTCGGAATTTCTTGAATAATGGGATGTCTGGGCTTGTAGTTACTTGACTGATTTTCGCTTCAAACACACCTTTAAGTACTAATTCGTAAACGTGATGACGGCAAGAAAAACTAAGCCCTTCTCTACCCAGTTTTTGTTCGAGAAGTATACATGCTCCATTTATGGGGCCTGTGTTAGAAGCAGTAGTATCACAACAGAGAATCTGCGCTTTGTCTTCAAGGCTCCAGTTCGCAATAGCATCCCAAACTGCGTCTGCCTGTTCCCTTCCTGTCGAGCTATCCAATTTAGGAACAGCAATAATTTGTTCTTTATTATCGTACGTAATAACTACCGGTAGGCGTTCTTCTTTACTTTTACGTGAATCTAGAGCTGGCAACAGTTTTCCGTCCCAGTGGACAGTTACCGTGTCCGGCACCTTGTTTTGAAAATCAATTTTTATAGCTTCAGCCCGTTCTTTTCGCATTTCCGTACGAACTCTATGGATGGAGGACTTGCTTATAGGGAATTCATCCGTATTGTGCCCCAGAGCCTCAATAGTAGCTTCAATTATAAAGACAGAATCCCTCACACTTAACTGACACCTGTCTAATGCGGCAACTAACTTGGAAGTTATGATATTTTTCCGCATAGAAGTTTTATCGGGCTGAGAGGAGGCTTCTCTTGCGCTGGACCTATTTTCTTCTAAATCTATTATTTCAGAATCAGAAGATGACTTTTCTAGTGGTGGTTCGCAAGATGATGTTGATGGTGCTAAGGACGCAAAATTTTTAGCACGTCACTTTTCCTCCTCGATGATTCTAAGGCGCGTCCTTTCCTCTTTTTTTGTTAGTTTTTTGTCCACTCCGGCTAAGTGACCGGGCCGACCTGGTTCTCTTTGGCGCTGCAAGAACTTCTTATCTTCATTTATTTTAATCGATTGAAGAGCATTGGCATGTGCGATGTCAAACAAATTGTTTAAGTTTGAAACAAACTCCTGTCGACGCTGTTCAAACACTTCTTGAGTTTTTTCGCATTTTTTTGCAATTCTCTCCAAACTTGGTATAAGTTAAGTAGTTTCTTAACACAGTTAGATATTGATCTGGTCGGTATACGTGCCTTTTCCCAATAAATAATACACTCACGAATTGTGAGATTTGCACTTTCATTGACACTTAAGTTCACTTCACGAATATTATAGAACAAAACTGCCAGTACTTGCCCGTTAGAGGGAAGTTTAGAACCGGTAATTTGATGTTTTACGTTCCCTATTAAAAATATCTCCTTTTTGGAACTTCGTAACTCCACTGACATGTTGACTACACGCAAAAAACCCGATTACTAATAAAACAAGCAAATAATTACACGCAATCAATCCGACACTTCGCGCGCGCCGTACTATACAAGTACCGTTAGGTTTCCGCGCAACTCGGCACGGGTTGCCGTGATTCTAAATAGACGAAACTTTATTTTTAGATGTTTTGAGACCATTCAAACAAAATAAGAGGGTATGCGTTATAAAAAAAACACTTTAATTTTTTTGGGACACCCTAATATATAATACAACCTCATAATCTTCCCCACCTTTGAGGTACGCAGCAACTTTTCGAAGAACTAATTACGATTACTTATTCTTCCATTTTGCATTTGCAGATTATTGCTTTGCAACTTTTATTCATCTCATACTGCTTTTCACAACATTTGGACCTAATTTTTACTTTTCTATCGCTTCATATACATAAACTCAAATACTCAAAACTACATAAATTTATTCATATTTTAAATGCTACTCTTCAAAGTTTTACCATTTCGAATCTCATTATCGCATCAGCAGGATAGTCAAGCTGAAGCGCCAGTGCAACCACTTCGGGAAAAATACAATTTCGTAAGTTTAAAGTGGTTAAGAGCAAACAACTCTTATTCGTAGGAATCATCAAAAGTTGCCTTTGTATATAAAATACCCACACATGCACACTCACTCAAATAATTGCACATGTACCCACATACATACACACAAGCAAAAGTCGATATCCAAACGTTGTGGAATACAAAGCGAGGAGAAAATGTTCGAAAAAAGTTATTTATTTCCCTTGCCAAGTGTGTTACAAAGGCAAACATTTCAGTGTGTTCAAAAGTATTGAAAGAGCATATAAATATTTACAAATTCAGCACAGTAACTTGTACGTGGAAAATGTAAACAAAAATATAACTTTAAGTACTTATACTTGTACAGTAGGGTAGAACTTCACTATTTGCTGAAGAGATAAATCAGCAAACGGGCGCCAGTGCATAGTAATTTCGCTCGAAATGATGAGAGAATCTACCTATAATATTTAACCGTACTTGTCTGTACTTCTGCTGGACCGTTCGTCCTCTTGATAATTCGAGCAGCAATTGAGATGACTTAAGGTAAGTTGGTATCGAAAGTGAGCGAAATCGGGCAATAAGCGCGGCGACCTTAAATACATAAAAGGGTAATTTTCTAATATTCAGTGCGATATTTTGCTATAAATGAAGAAAATTCTATAAAATGTTTAGAAAAATTTAGATATTTTAAGGGGTTAGGGGTACTGAGAATTTTTGTTTTTTTTTTGCATTTTCTTAAAGTATTGATATCTTGAAAGTATTGTGTGAAAATATGAAGTGAGTCCGAGAAATACTTTTCGAGTTATTCAACAATTAACAAAGGGCGCTCCGGAATAGATAGCAAAACTTTAAATGCGTTTTTTTTTTCAAAACTATGTTTTTTTCAACTGGTGATCACTGTAACTTAAAATCCGCTTGGTGAATTTCAATAAAATTTGTAGTGCTTTTGAAAACATAAAATTTCGATTTTTAGGTTTTTTTCTCAAAGATCTGAAAAATACTACCTGAGGTTGAAAAAAAAGCTTCGATCAGGATCAAGATTATCTATTAATAAATCTAATTTCTCTTGTCCGATTGATTTTAGATGAATCTCCAAGGGCTTGTGATGATCACCGAAAGGGACTTCTGGAGAAACAGGTTCCACACAAACAGCGATAACTTTTACAATTATTAATTTTTTTTTTGAAATTTTGCTAAAGTCAAGTCGAAACATGATGTATTGATGCTAAACCTTTATTTTTGTAAAATAAAGAAATTGACTAGCAAAAAAAAAATTATTAAAAATCATCAGTTTTCGGGCCTCTGACTACCCCTGACCTCTTAACGAGACTGGATGTGTGGAATATTATGAGGAATAACTTGATTTTCCGAATTTTCGAGAACGGGTCACATAGCATTTGGGCACGTCAAATCAAAATGTGTTGCCTCTAAGGCGTTAATAGTCAAACTTTATATAATATTTCAAATATTTCATCTTAAAGTTGTAAATATGACTCTTAATAATTTCTTTAGACACTCCCTAAATTGCTAGTTATTTCTCTTTCGAACGAAGGTGGTGCAAGTACAATTCTGCTCAGCACAAAAGTGCCAACTATTGTATTATGATTTATTTTATTAGATTAGATTTATAAGTTTGTCAAAAGGCGGCCTCGTGTCAATCATATTTGACACTGGTGAATTAGACAACTGCAGTAGTGGAGCACATAAAGGTAAAAATGAAGATTTCCATCACTCAAAATATTTTTTTTCTTTTAGTAAAAAATTGATTCAAAAATAAAATTGGATAATTAATTTTGAGCCACGTTGTATTAGAGAAGATATACAGTCGACTCTCGTTAATTCGAAATTCGAGGGAATTATCGAGTGTTAGAAATATTAAATGATTCGAATTTTTTGAGGGAAAATAAATAAAACTTCGAATTAACAAGTGTTGTTATTTAACTGCTAATGTTTTATATATTCATAATGTAAATTAATTAATCTTTGAAAAGAACCCATTTATATGGGTTTGCTTTGAAGCACATTGCTGCTACTCAGACTTTTCAATAACTTTTTTTAAGGAGAAAAAGAGCCTGATATGGTGTTTCATCAGTTTCGTTGTGTAGTCAAAAGCTTTGTAAGTTATCGAATGAGGATCTTGCTACCTTAACTGACTTCTCAGCCAAAGGTTCTGACGTATCGTCTTTATCTTTATGGTTGCTCTTTTAATTCGTGTCGCAGATAAAATTTCGCCATCGATTAGTGATCCTGAGAGAGCAACATCTTCATCCACTTGAACATAGTCAGAAAAACTCACACCTCTGATGTCAACTACTGGTACCATTGATGGTACTTCAACATCCATAATTATTTGCGAATTGTCCTGATCTTCTTTGACCCGATTTTTTGAAGCAGTTGAGAATCGTTAGGGATGCTACAGCTCTCCATGCCTTGTCAATCAGTAAAATAGCTGTCAGAACCGTGATATTCGTAGTTAGCTGCTTGTCGAGAGATTCCAAAACGATCTTAACAATTTTTTGCGATACAAAGTTTTTAAATTATGGATGGTCCCTTGGCCCAATGGTTGGAGTTTGGAAGTTGTATTTGGCGGAAAACAGTAGAGTTCTACGTTGCACAATGTAGGAGGACTGTTGTGGACCGTGCAATGGTCTGAAAATATAAAAAATTGTCTCCTTTGTCGTTTCATGTTTCCATTAACTGTTAAAACCCAATTGATAAAAAGATCTGTTGTCATCCAAGCTTTTTTGTTAGCACAGTAATCAGTAGGAAACGATTTCACTCCTTTAAAACATGGCGGTTTCATTGCTTTTCCTATTACTAAGGGCTTAAGTTTTTCTGATCCATTCATATTTACTGCAAGTAGAACTGTCAACCTCTCTTTACTACATTTTTCCCCCATGACACTTTTCGTCTTTAAAAGTAAGCGTCTTGTCCGGCAAGCATTTGAAAAATAGGCCAGTTCCATCAGTATTGAAAATGTCTTGGTTCTCATAGTTTTCAATCAGTGTCTTCAATTTACCATGCCAATCTGAGCAAAAAGCATCATTAACAGTTCCACTTTCTCCAACTTTTTTAAACACGACTCCATTCGTCTTTTTCTAATTTGTAAGCCACGCTTCACTTGTCGCAAAGTGTTGTATGTTTAGAGTAGACGCGAACTTTTTTGCTTTTTCCTTTAACAAAGTTCCCTTAATAGATAATTTTTGTTCTGTAGTATGGCCCATCCAAATGGCCAGGCCTTCCTACAGACAAGGAAATTCACCTTTAGCTGTTCTTTTTCGTGCTCCAGCAGTTTGAGCAGCACTCACTTTCACCTTATTCTTTATTATGGTTGAGAGAGTACTGAGAGGAATCTTAGATTCTCCTGCTCCTACTTTTTCAATTAATTTCTTCTTTTTAGCAATCGTCAAATGTTTTATGCGTAACACGCCACCACGCACAGTAAAGGTATTTTCAGGGGAGTGCCAAAATTCAAAGTTCTTACTAACATACCAAGAAACTTTACAAATTTGAATTGTCGAGTGTTTGACCATATGAGTTCGAATTACCGCGTCGTAGCAATGATTTTTTCGTTCGAATTACCGAGTGCATAAAAATGTATGGACATATTTCGAAATATAAAGAGATTTTGTAGGGGGCTCATGATAACTTTGAATTAATGAGAGGTTCGAAATATCGCAGTTTTGAATTAACGAGAGTGGACTACTATACATACATATTTTTACTACATATATCGTCTACTCATGAATTGAAATTAGTACATATAATAGTATGAAACGCCCATAATTTCATCCCCTTTTTAACACCTTGTCATGTATTCCATATAATAGACCTGCTCAAAAAGTACGATTAAGTGATGTCACACCTTGTTATAATTACGCCATGTCCCAGCCAACATGTGACAGCAAACATAGAACTCAATAATGCAATGCAGTTGTTCAAGTAATTACTATCGATTAAAAGTTTTGCAATTGACAGCTACAAATTAATTGATCGACAACTGAAGATTGGCGGTTGGCTATAAACTATTGGATAACTGAAATAGATTTGATTCTAAGTTTTAATCGAATAATAAACTCGCTTCAACACTTAATAAGCAGTGAAGTGCTATTATTCGTAAGTATAAATATCTACGTGTGCATGTCTCTGTATAAATGCAGTAAATGATAAAGCAAGGATGGCAGCGAGAAAGTCGAACGTGAGGAATAAGATGCTGAAAAATATTCTCCACTGACCTCGGCACACAATCTTTGTATTGACATGTATTTTATGGTACGTATAACACATGTGTGTATGTGTGTATATATGTAAGTAAGTACGTTTGTCATACGGAGCATATATGCATGTATGTATGCTCGTGATAACTCCAAGTGCCTCCGAATATTTGCATAAACATGTGCATGCCATTTACATCAACCTTCAATACCAAACATGCATGTGAGTATGTGTGTGAGTACAAACATATGTATGTATGTATATTCGAATATTTTCGATTCAGCGAACTTCTGACAGTTTGTAAATTCATTTATCGTCACGACCATTTAATTCAGCCCAACAAGTGCTGCCTGGCAATTGCACACAGGACAAGCGGTGAATGCAAACGCATTACTTTCCTTCTTTTCGACATTTTCTTTCAGCTCAATTTTACGCGTTTTTCTGTGTTTGTGTGCATGTGTGTGTGTATTTGTTGTACCAACATGTTTAATTTCATTAGAGACGTCACCCACCGGAACAGACAATGTCACGTTCAAGACTCATTAAAAGTTGGACGCAACGATTCATGTGTGTTCGGTCGGGTGCATGAGTACTCGTACGTGCAAGTCTCAACACATTTCCACACTCCGGCAATGGTGTGCGTGAGAGTCTGAGCACCGTGGTTACTATAAATGAGACGAAGTTATTTAAATATGCTTCTTGGTGAATGAAAGAAAGCAAAAGAAAAAACAAAAAACAAAAAATGCAAAAAAAGACAAGTATTCAGACAGAATGTCGAGTGTTCGCTGTTTTAATGACTCAGCCATCTTGCGGTACCAATTTTATGTGGGCTTCAGTTAAATACGAATTTGCAATACGAAGAGTGAGAGCAGAAATAATTGTTTTCGCAGGCTATAAAAATAAAGATTCACTTCGTTAGCATCACTGCGGGAATAAATATAAAATTTATATTGTATATCCATATATTTTGTTCCAAATCAAGGCCCAATATCCGCTATTATAAGCGCAATCTCACTAAATAACCTTTGAAAATCCACTGACGTCACTAACTTTCAAAATATTTCGCCCTCTTATTTGTGGTGTAGGGGAAAGATGTTGATGGAGGGCCCTGCCGTTTTAAGCAAACTCCGAACTGCAGATGGTTTTTTGTGAGAAGCTTTTTCATGGTAGAAATATACTCGGAGGTTTCCCATTGCCTGCTGAGGTGCGACCGATATTAGAAATTATTATAAGAAACTTTAGAAATTTTCCAAAATTTGGTATTTGGTAAATTTCTGCATTGAGCCCGTCACAAAGTACAGATGATCATTTACAAAGCAATGATGAACAAAAAAGAGCAATAGTAGTCAAATTTACATTCGCCGACAGTCGGTTTTTCGCTATATCTGACCAAGCAGTATTAGGTTAGATATATCTGGCTAATCTGAATAGATCTCACATAGACCACAAGGGTCCGTTGTGTTATCAGTGTTGCTGGAGTCGCGTTAATCATAAAGAGTTTTTCAACAAGGGCGGGTAGATGTTGAAATGGAATAAAATGGCGTTTTCTGTGTGGCACGTAGCGCCGTCCTGCTGCAACTACATATCGTCTAGGTCCATATGGTTCAATATGGGCCATAAGAAATTGGAAGGGCCACCACGTCTACCGAAAAATGGGCGCAATGCGCGCAACGTTTGCGTTAATGAACACTCATTTTGATAATAAAGTTTTATCATTTGAACGTGCTGTTCAAACGTGTAACTTGCCATGATGATTTGGCATAAACAACTGAATAATAAACAAAAGATTTGACAGATGTCACCAAAACAAAATGGCTGCCACAGGGCGCCAAAATCGACCCGCGCCAATGGAAAAAACCTTTAGTTTGCGATACATGAGTTTTAATAAATAGTTTACATATTTGTCAGCAATATCCTTCAGAGACGAAAAGTATATCAATTTCAGGCAGTTCCAAAGAGCTCTGCGTAGAGCAGCGCAATGGTAAAGGAGGTGTTCTAAGGTACTCATTTCTTCCATTTTAGCTGCCTGATATGGAGTGAGACGATGTCTCGTCAGTACTCCAACCAATATTTTACATTCCTGCCTTGTGAGTGATAAATAGAATAAGGTTGGTTGTTTTCGTGTTGAAAATTCATAGCATTCTTTTCGCAATCCTCCGAGTGCATGCCTTAGCAAGTTTGTCACCAAGCACTGCCACTCCAGCCGTACTCTTCAAACATCAATGCATAATTACTGTGTTGTTACAAAAACAACAATTGTAAATAGTAATAATAATGGAATAGTAACATTTTCTATGAAATACGAAAAATCGAAAAATGTTTCCAAATTTCAAAGGAACTTCAAAATTGTTGGCCTTTCGAAAAAAACTAGAAATTCGAAACCCGTGACAACACACAAAAATCATATTTTGTAGGACCCAAAAATACTATGGGCGGCTTACTCAGAGTTGGTGGGATAAAAAGCCTCTGGGAATGGCGTAGTTGGGTTATTCCTCATTTCCGTTTTTTAGCTTTGAAATTTACTTAAAACAATTTATTTTCGGATATTTTTGGAAAAGACTTTCTTTTTTGATTTTGTTTTTAGATGAATTTAATTAATAAATAAAAGTAAATAAATAAATAAAAACATAGAGCTTTGTGCGCATTTCATGTAAAATTATCTATAAAAATCCACATAAAATTCTTGCCTGTGAAGTATGCGTGAGATTTCGCAATAATCTTTCAACAAATTTGAAATTTCGTGAAAAGTGATAATTAAAATTAGAATTGAGGAAAAATTGTAAAAAGCCTTTTTTTAATTTTAATTTTTCTTGTTTTAATTCATTTTAATTTTATATTCTTATTTTTGACTATATCTGCTGTCAAATGTTCGCGAGAAATAAAATAAAGCTGCGAGATTTCTTGGCGGGGGGGGGGAAATTGTTTTAGAAAAATTTTTATTTGGAAAAAATATAATATTTATAGTCGTGTACAGGGTTTGATTGAAAAGTAATGATCCTTATTTTTTTAAGCAGTTTTATTAAACCTTTTAGCTTATACAACTAATATTCTTCAAAATAGCACCCTTGAGAGGCAATACACCGCTGGTAACGGTCCTTCCACTGCAGGAAACATTTTTTAAACTCATCCATCGCAATCGTGTTCAATTTGGCTGTCACAGTTTTTTCGATCGCCTCGATGGAGTTGAGGCGCCTCCCCTTCAGTTTTCTTTTCATGCGCGGCAACAAGAAGAAGTCCAGAGGGGACAGGTCTGGGCTGTAGGGAGAGTGGGGAAGCACCGGAACCCCTATCTTGGCCAATGCAGAGGTGCAGAAAAAAGCGGTGTGCGCCGGCGCATTGTCGTGATGAAGGGTCCAATTTTTGACGGGGTCGGGCCGAACCCGGGCGACGCGGCTTTTCAGCCGAACGAGCACTTCTTTGTAAAATGTCGCGTTTACAGTGCTTCCTGGAGGTACAAACTGTTTAGCTTTACGCAAAATTTGATCGAGTAACGTTGCTCCAACGATCGCTGCATTTTCGCCACTACAAAAACCTAACACATTTTTAAAACAGCTTTCACGCGCGGAGCGATGTTGGCTGCACCGCTGTTGCTAGGGAACTGGGGCCGGTTTCTAGTGGAAGGGGAAGGTCCAACGATCATTTTCCCCCACCAACCGATTCGGTTGATCGCTTGGCAGACGCTCCGCGCGGGAGCGTATATAAATAATATCCAAGTTATGGTTGGTTGGTTGGTTAGAGTGGTGATTCATCCAGAATCCAACTAGCGCTTCCGCACCATTTTGTTGCCACATCCTCGTTACCAAATTGTTTACAGTTATTTACAGCATGACTATATCCAGTCTGTGCGGTTTAGGAACCTTATTAGGTTGTTGACTTCTAAGCCAGACAGCTGCTCGAGACTCTCGAACAGCGGTTTGTCCAGGGTTAACATTCTGTCCTTCCATAGGGCAGGGCATTCACAGAGGAAATGGAAGATTGTTTCTTTTTCCCCCGGTTGTTTACAACTATGACAGTATGTGTTATGAGGGATGCCCATTTTGGCGGCTTGTTCTCCGATAGACCAGAAGCCAGTTATGACTGCCGTAAGTCTACAGGTGTCCCGTCGTTTCATGTTTATTAATGTCGACGATTGCTTGAGGTTGTAGGTGGGCCATAACGTTCTGCTGATTTTGCATTTCGTCTGGTCTTTCCATCTACAATCTGCAATTCGAAGGTATTTTAGGGAAATTGCATTCTTGACCGCACCTAGTGGAGTGTTATATATCCAAATAGTCGATAGTCCAAACGATCCATAAAAATAAGACGCCTACTCAGTATGAAACACAGGCACAACAACATAAAAATTAGATAAAACGTAATGCGAAAGATAATTTATGCTCTTTGAACAGAAATATAAAACAAGCACTCTTTTCATCGGGAGTTGAGACTTTTCTAACATCCAATTAGCGTACATCTAACGATAATAACAAACATCTGAATGTACTTCTCTCAAGAAATTACTTCTCATTCTCTCTACAGGCGGCATACAACTTCAGGTGGACGACAATTTCAGGTGGCGCTCCACAAATAGAGAGGAGAATATCCGCCAAAAATCCAACAAAGAAGGCATGTGCCAATAATATACATACATACTCACACATGCTTCTTCTGCAATTTAAGCATTTATTGTAGTAGTTACACCTACTGCTCTCCTTCCGCAAGTGTTGGCAACCACATTCGATTTGCATTGAACTGGAACGAATGTGGCGTGGATGAATCTAATTGTGTTTTATGAGCTTCTCCTTCTAAATATCTAGCGGTGAATAGCATTAACAGCATCAGCCGATATCTACATCATACGTAAAATTTATATTCGGTTTACGGTTTAGCTTAGCTCGCCAATAATGGGGTGAATGTTATCAGTTTTCAAGCATTTCAAGCCATTGGAAAAGAATGTGAAGTAAATTTTCTCAAAGTCATGCGGGTGTGAATTGATAAGTGCTCATTTGTTGGTGTTGAAGATATTTGCTTTCTGAAGGTTGAGTTTACATTGAAGGAAATCATTTTTGAATGCATTTTTAAAGAAATATAATAATAAATAAAATTTGATGATGAATTTTATGTACACCTCTCTGGTTTCATATAAGCTAAACTTAAGCTACAGATACTAATTTATGTATATATGTAACCCGTCAAGGTCGCCTGGGCATAGCTGCTTTTATTGTACGAATCGACACTAAGTTGAGAGTTTGATTCTAACTGTGCACGTTGAGCATTATAGTGACAACCAGGTAGCAATCAAGGCTCTCAACTTTTTGCAGGTTATATTATATAAAAACGAGTGCTGGAATATCTGGATAAGCGACAGACTTTAGACCAGAAAAATCCGGTTCGTATTCTATGGGGGCCAGGGTACATAGGGTTATTGAGAACGAAATGGTAGATAAATTAGCAAGGAAAGCGCCTCCCCATTTATGGACTCAGACTCAACCATTTGCGGCTTAGGAAAGCGCAACTTCAGAACTCTTATTCAAAAATAGATAAAAAACAAAGAGAATCTTGCTGGGACAATCTAACACATTTATCGCAGTCATAATCCATGATAAGTAGCTTTAACTTTAAAGATTGTGTGGATATTTTGGATTTTCTTGAGCACTCCGCTCGGGAGCCTAGGACCTCGACAAGACTCTTTCATTGTACACGGCTCTGGGCTGTTGTTTTGCGCCGCCCCATGTGATGTCGGTATCTGCTAGCTCGCGCAGCATTGGCCTTTTCCAAGTATTTTTTGGTCGTCCGCGACCTCTGCTCTCCTGTGGGTTCCAGTCCAGTGCAATTCTCGTGATTCTATCTGGTGATTTTCTAAACGTGTGACCCATACATCGCCACTTTCTGCACTTTACTTGCCATACAATGGGTTCCTCATTAGTTAATATCCACAGCGCGTTATTACTGATGCTGTTTAGCCAGAATATTCTACATATGATGCGGAGGCATTTATTAATGAAATATTGTAGCCTCTGTTTGATGGTGCCAGCCGTATTTCATTTCCGCACAAGAATACTGACTTTCCACATGAGCGAAATATTCGGGGCTTAGAGCGCCTGGACGTCAGCCTTGAAATCCAACGTACAATATCTCTTGCTAACAAGTGCTACTTTGGACTAAGTAGGCAATAGAGCAGTAAAGTCCTCTCTGGAGGAACAAAACTAACATTCTACAAGGCTCTCAGCATGCTCGTCCTAACGTATGGCGCAGAAGCATGGACGGACCTTGGAGTGTTTGAGAGAAAGATTCTGCGCAAGACCTTTGCACGTTGGCAACGACGTTTGCATGGATACAAATGCTCCGGCTCTGAAAGTATTCGATGCGGTACCAGCTGGTGGTAGCAAAGGAAGAGGAAGGCCACCTCTGGGTTGGAAAGATTAGGTGGAGAAGGACTTGGCTTCACTTGGTGTGTCCAATTGGCGCCGGCTAGCACGAGAAAGGAACGGTTGTCGCGCTTTGTTAAACTCGACCAAAATCGCGGTTATCGCGTCAATTAAGAAGAAGAAGAAGAGCGCCTGGATGTTTGCGAACTTTTGGAACAAACTTTTGAACGCCGCCCTTGCTTTGTTTAGCCCGCAGTTGACATTTTCTCCTCCGTCTGCCGTGATAGTATAGCCGAGGTAGCAGAAGCTTTCGAAAAATTCCATCTGACACCCGTCAATCATTATGTATGCCTTTGTTGTGGTTGTATGGAATTAAATAAGAATAGTTTAAGAATAATCAGAGGAATTCTAACAGGGCTTTGTAGATTGAGACCTAGGAACTACATCATTCCACCTAAGAACTACACCATTGTGTCCTTGAATCCGTAGCGGGACATAGGGCACCAACATCACCTAAGCGCCATCTCGTCCGATTACTGATCCACAGTTCTTTTGCAGGTTCCCCTTGGTCGGCCAGGCGTTCTTCCTCTCGCTGTGTGTGGGTTCCAATCCATTGCCTTCTTCGCTATGTTACAGTCTTCCTTGCGTAAAGTGTGGCCAATCCACTTCCATTTTTGTCTTCTAATCCAAATGTTTAGCGGCTCCATGTTTGCTTTTCCGAGCGATTCCTTGTTTGACATTATTTTTGGCCAGAAAATTCGGAAAATAATCCTTAGACAGCGGTTGACAAAAAATTGTAAGCGACTGGTTATAGAGTAGGTAATTTATATATTGAATCATCATATTACTAAACTGGGAATATACTCCAATGGAACTTGTAGGTTCTGTAGGGAGGAAGATAAAACCGCCAAACATAAATGTATCCAAAATGAACCGAAATCATCGTTGAAATTCATGGAATCAGAGTTGAATATCTCTAAAACATCGATTTATCGCATTTTAACTGATCATTTGGGCTTACGAAAGGACTGTGCACGTTTCATGCTGCACAAGTTAACTGAGGACCAAAATTTGCTCAGAATTCAAAATTCGAAAGACCTCATTCAAGAGGCGACAAAAGACGAGAACTTCCTTTAGAGCACTGTAACTCATAAAGAAACGTGGTGATTCCAACATCAACCTGAAACTTAGCGTCAAAGTGCCAAATGGACGGCCCCAGACGAGCCACCAACCAAAACATCGCGTTTGGAGAAGTCAAAAATCACGTCGATGCTCGTTTGTTTTTAGGAGTTCGTGCCAATGGGCCGAACCGTAATTCCAGTTTTCTATCTTGGCGTTTTGAAGAGTTTATTGCATCGCATTCGTCGAATTCGCCCTGAATACCGCGAAGGAGAAATCTGGCGCTTACTGCATGATAATGAACGATCTCATCGATCCACTCTTATGATTGATTTTTTGACTAGAAATCGCATTTTAACCATCAATCACTTACCGTATTCACCTTATATGGCGTGACTTCTACCTATTCGGAAAATTAGGCAATGAAAGGGAAACATTTTGTGTCCGTAGAGGTCATCCAAAACTCTTGTACTGACATCCTGAAGGACGTTCCGGTCAATGACCTGAAACACTCTTTCGAAAAATTTTTAGAACGCGGTCAGTGTATCGAGGCCAGAGGCGACTATTTTGAATAAATAAACTCAAAGTTATCTAAGCAAAGCTCCTATTTTAGCTCAGTCTTGTTTATTTTGAACTTCACCTTATGGACATAGATACAACAAGAAGAAGGTCGCTGAAGCACCTATCACGAGAGATGCGCCATACTATTATACTCACATTGCCTCTCCCTAAGGCTTGTCCTTCTTACTCTTATGATTTCCGTTGCATCTATTGCGTAAATTCCTTCAAACTTCCGTAAAAACTATCGAACATTTAAAAAAAAGCTCATCGCAAGTTTTGTGACAGGCTTTCAAGCTTGATTGTTCCTTGCCTCATCAAATGGGTATATGTGGCGACGACGAATCATATGAATATTCCAAATATCTGATCAGAGCTTCACTGCTCACCCACCCTACCGAAGAAGTCGAAAACCACTTAGAAACTTTCTTCAGAAGGGCAAAACACGGGCACACAATTTATCCAAAAGGTTAATCTTTTTAGCAATGTAGCTCTTTTTCACATACACAACTAACAGGCTGGGAAGTGTGTTGCATTTTATAGAATTTACATTTCGGCATTTATCATCTGGGATGCACGTGCGAATCCATGCGATTCAGCCACTATTTGCGGAGTAAATTCAACTAACTTGAATGTTTACCTTGCGTGAAGCTTTTCGGATTTATGGGATTTTCATGTCAAACGAAAATCTTGTGCTTATTTCTTGCCTTAAGGAAGTGTATAGATTTCACAAACAAACACAAGTAAATATGTATGTAACTCGGGTGTAGCCAAGGCATGGCGAACAAGTAAAAGCACTAGAGCAAAATGAACAATCGTAGCTATTTTGCTGCCCTTTTTATTCACTAGTGTATGAAAAACACTAAATAAAGTTTGTGCTCGTAAATGATATTTGTTAGAGGTGTGGAAATTCTGTTTCGGAATTTTTACATAACATACAAGCAAATGGACGCAGGAATGAAATATTGTATTTCCTCCAAAGATAACATGTCCAGCAGCGTGACCTCACAGATGCCACTATGATTAGTTCCTTTTGGATTCGATTTCACCTTGGGAAGGAAGAAAAAGTTACAGTCGGTGATATCGGGGCCGGTGATGAGTTCGACTACGTTGAAATACCTTTTTTTGGCAAAAGCTCTTGGTCGAAGAACGAGGAATGGGCCGGCGCATTAGCGCAGTACAAGATGCAGCTTTCTTTAGCGAGTTCTGCCCGTATACGAGTCGCTAGTTTGAGCAAGCGCTCAAAGACACCAACATAAAACTGTTTGTGCATCCAGCGAAGCATTGTTCCAGTGAATTATGTAGCGAATATCAAAAAACTACCGCAACTTTGAGGCTTTCACATCCTCGTTTTTTTGTTGAACGCTTGTCGCCGTTCTTCACCTACTACTAACTTTGATTACGGGTCTCGGAGCCAAACTCAAATGTCCATTTTTCATCTCCAGTAGGACTTATCCAATTTTTGCCAAATTTCTGAATGTTGACCCCCAATCCTCATAGATCGATTTTCCTAACCATTTTCATGACGCCACTAAAAAAGTTCCTTTCGAAACACAAAGCAAATATGCTAACCACATCAAAATTTTGCCATGTTACTAGTTCTCGGATTGTAACTTGCCGGGAGCTTAATTGGCCCACAATGTATTATAAGTACGAGGGTCGTTTGAAAAGCCCGTGCAAAGTCGAAGAGATGGTACAAGTGCCGCGCATCGAGGTTATGTTTAGTTAGTAGCATTTCTTGGAAGAACACACGCCAAGTTACAGCCAGATCGGTCTATTTCTCGAGAAGGTCGAGTGATTTTCCTGTTAAAACATTTTTTTTTTCATAAAATGTTAATATAATCTTTTAATAATATGTCAACAAATTTTTAGAACGTAAATGTCAGTATTTCTTATATTATAAATCGTTGGGAGAGGTATAGTTACTCTAGACTTTAGACGCATTTATCGTCGTGCGAAGGGATCTGCGAGATATGGATTTTATGCAAAGCCATTTTTTGTCAGAAATGCATTCGAAGATTTGCCATTGAGTGTTGCCAGATAATTACTATTTCTATAATTTAGTACTTCAAGTTCACATTGAGCTTCGTTCTCGGGAACAACCAAATGGCATTAACGCACAAACAAGAAGCTCGGTGGTCGCCCTTACCTCGCTAGTAATGCCCAAATGTGGCTTTCTAAGTCATCAGCAGTTCGTTTATGAGCATAGATCTGTGGCTTGCCGTGCGGCTAGAAAAATAGTGCAAAGAACTCAAATCGCATGACCGAAGTGGCTTCTTGACAGGCACATGGCTAGAAATTATTCGGGCACGCGCCGAAGTAGTCTTGCTTTATATTGAAAATAAGCGATCAGCTGTGTAAAATCAGCGTACATATCGTAGAAAATATCGTGGCCATAATTTACCCCAGAATTATTTCGCAGACATCCACGAGCACATCATTGCAATGAAAATAGTTATCAGAGTGCTTAAGGAGAGTGTTGCCGAACATCAAAAATTCTCGCCTGGCTGCCGAGCACTATAATTTGAATTTTGAAGCGAGATGTCCAAATTTATCCATGGGAAATTCAGGTGTCACAAAGATTATTAGAAATAAACAAGCCTTGTTGCTTGGCTTCGGTGAATAGCATCAACACTGAATTTCTTGTGCCAGAAGTTCCTTAAAGGCGATTAAAGCACGATTTTGACTAGTGGTTAGAGCGAAATTTGTGCTATATAAGCCAAAGACCACAAAAGAGCGCGAAGAGAACACTCGAGTCGAAATAGCAGCGGTAACGCCCGAATCACAGAAAATGTAATGAAAAATAAATTAAAAACTCACTTTTATCTTACCAAAAGGTAGAAGTGAAAACTAGTTGGGATATTTTTTATGAGAAGCTTTTTCATGGTAGAAATACACTTGGAGGTTTGCTTAGCTTAATAAAATAACACGACTTTTCTAAATTTATTGTGCCCTTTCACAATTATTCAATAACTGCAATGCTCATCTTAAAATGGTGCACCCTGGCATATAAATACATATTTTTATAAAGATTTAATTCCAATTAAATTAATTAAAGCAAATGAAAATTGCACAATTGAAAGTTGTGATTTCGACTACAGAAGTAAACTAATTTCGCAAATTCAATTAATTATCGCATCAATTTGTTCCGCGTGTCATGCGCGTATCAAATAATTCAATTAAAATCAAACGAAAATACGGTAGAAGATAGAAAATTAAATTATCACTGTAAATTGCCTAAATGTATGCAATGCAAAATTACTCTTATACGTATATATGAATGTACATCCATACACGAAAAGAATTTGTATGTCAAAATGGTGCGCCTTAAGTGAATCCGTTTGCCGATGTGGAGTTTAAAAATGAGTTAAAGCATTTTAGTTAAAAAGAACAAATAAGTATAGCAGGAGGAGAATTTAAAGTACTAAAAATTATATGAGGCGTTAGGGTAAGGTCAAGCTAAGGGCTTGGGTAAGTCAAAGAACAATACGGAATTGCAAGTCGGAGCGTATATTTGAGTAATTATTTTCTGCAAAAAACAAAAAAAAAATTCAACTCAGTAAACCTTGTAGTTAGAAAAGGTCTAATTCAAGACTGGTTCCATTGAGCGCGAAATAGTACATATATACACTCAAAATATATGCAACTAAGTAGTTTAAGTAGGTTTTTTCCTGAAGTAGGTTTTTCCATTTGATAACCTGAGCTTCCGAAATAAAGTTAAATTACAGCCTATGTGATTACAAAAACAACACTTGGTAAAACTACATATCACATATATGTTGATGCCTTGTGAATTGAAGATGTGTCGCTGGCGATACCGAAAACTATTTAGTTTTATTAGTTCAAAGAAAAAGAGGATGAGGAGTTAACAAAAGTGAAAAATCACACATGGATGCATTTTCAAATACGATATTGAGAATATAATTTAAAATTGCTTAATCTAGTTGTGGTGTCCTCACACATATAAAATATATCCCTTACTATCCGAAAATTCCTCTTGAAGGGTTGAAATTCCAAAAATGAAGGAACATTTTCGGGTACTTAGGAAACACAATTCTAGGGAGGAAACGTGGGTAAAAATTGTAAACGTTTTTTTTAAATTTTGTAAGACAATTTTTTCTGACCTCAAAAACTACTTCAATTTGAAAGATCAGAAAATTCCGTACATAAAACCGTCGAAAGTTTTTTTTATAAACTATTATAATTAAGTAGCACAAATTGGAACGTTCTTCTTATCTTTTATATACACTGACGTCGTCATTCGGAGTAGGGCTCTGAGTGTCACCAAAGTCGGACAAACCGTAGGATGAGTAGAACCGCACAATTTACAGATGTACTCTTTCAGAGGGTCTCCTTCCAACCAGCATTTAAAGCATTGTTGAGGAATTTGTATTAAAGATTCTAACATCGCATATTTTGTCAGCAAGGCCATGTTTTCTATCTTTTTGGTGAAACTCTGCGGGCCTACCTATGTGTTGATATAGTTAAGGGGTCAAGGTGGTCTAAAGGTCGAACGTTTTTAACAATAAAAAAAATGAAAAAAAGATATTTAAATTTTTAACGTTTTTTATTTAACTTCTTTTAATACAAAAATTAAAAATAATAGTTTTTAATTTTAAAAAGGGCGCTGAAGTTGACGCTCCCGAAAAATTGGACCTCGACGGGTTTGTCCATTTTGGCTCTTCTATTTAACTGAAACCCAAAAACCAAAACATTATTAATCACTATGACTGTAGCCATGCCCCTTACTAGAATAAAAAAACATTTGGTTTTGAATTTGACACTCTACAAATCGGTTTCTTTTTCAGTCGAAATAATTGAAATAATAATATGATTCCAGGACGTGCGATAGCCATGATATTGTGAACAACATATTGGGTAGTCGAAAACGTCTTTTCGTATTTTGTCAATAGATGTCGTTGGAGTCATCTATCTCCAGTGCTACCAATCACATATGGTGTTAGAAAGGTGATATTTTAAGCTTCATTTAACCAAAAAAAATTATATTCGGAGAAGTTGAAAAAAAGTTTCAGCTGTTCAAAAATGAGTGAAAATAATGAAGAAATTCGGTATATTTTGAAATTTTTGTATAAAAAAGGGAAGAATGCCACGCAAGCCACCAATGAAATTTGTAAAGTTTACGGAGACGATGCCGTATCAGTTCGTGTAGCACAACAATGGTTCGCTCGCATCCGTTCTGGAAATTTCGATGTGAAAGATGCACCTCGCTCCGGTCGACCTATTGTTGAAAAAGTCGATGAAATTATGAAAAAGATTGACCAGGTTCGTCACATAAACTGCCATGACATCGCCCAGGCACTAAACATTCATCATCAAACGGTTTGGAACCATTTAAAAAAGGCTGGTTACAAAGAGCAGCTCGATGTTTGGGTACCACATGAATTGTCTGTGAAAAATTTTATGGACCGAATTAACATCTGCTATTCTTTGCTGAAACGAAATGAAACCGAACCATTTCTGAAGCGAATGGTAACAGGAGACGAAAAGTGGATCAAATACGACAATAATGTGCGAAAAAGATCATGGTGCAAGGGTAGTGAAGCTCAACAAATGGTCGCAAAGCCAGGATTGACGCCTCGAAAAGTTATGCTGTGTGTTTGGTGGGATTGGAAAGGAATCATCCACTAGGAGCTGCTCCAGCCTGCTCGAACGATTGACCCTACACTTTACTGTCAACAACTGATGAGATTGAAGCAAGCAATCGAAAAAAAAACGGCCAGAGCTGATCAGCAGAAAGGGCGTCGTCTCCCATCAGGACAACGCTAACCACACACATCTTTGACGACTCGGCAAAAACTGGGAGAGCTTGGCTGGGAAGTTTTGATGCATCCACCATATAGTCCTGACCTTGCACCATCGGACTACCATTTGTTTCGGTCAATGCAGAACTCCCTTAATGGAGTAAAGTTGGTTTCAAGAGAAGCCTGTGAAAATTACATGTCGCAGTTTTTCGCCGATAAACCACAAAAGTTTTACACTGAAGGAATACTGTCTCTAGAAGAAAAATGGCAAAAGGTGGTCGACCAAAATGGTGCATATTTGGTTTAATAAAGTTCATTATAAACATAAAAAAAAATGAGTTGAAGTTTGATTAGAAATACGAAAAGACTTTTTCGACTACCCAATATTAAAATTTCAGACGATTCGGTTGAATAGTTATGTTTTTTTTGACAACGCCTGGCCGTTTCGAATTAATATTTGAGGTACAGGACCGCTTCCTACCTAGTTAATGGGCTGTAGAAGCTATAATATTGGGAATTTCCGCATGAAACTTGCACAGTATATTCTTAAGATACTATACTTTCGAAATATCGAAGAAATCAAAATTCGAGTTTTTGAAATTTCTAAACCACCCTTAAGCTTAAGTTTGGTATCGAGACGGTGCAAACTTTCGATAGATAAAATATATAAAGGGTGGTTAAGTTTCAAGTGCCGGTGTTGATTTTAAATAAAATACAATTTTTTTTTTAAATTATTATCATTTCTCTTTATTATGATAATACTGGTATGGCTCAATTACGTATGGAACAAAATACCGGCCAAATGGCCTCGGCGGCACACCTCCATCCGATGGTCCAAATTTTCGATGACGCCGAGGCATAATTGAGGTTCTATGCCGTTAATGTGCCGAATTATCTCATCCTTTAGCTCTTGAACTGCTGCTGGCTTATCGACGTATACCTTTTCTTTCAAATAACCCCAAAGAAAGAAGTCCAACGGTGTCAAATCACATGATCTTCGAAAATTGGTCATTCACTGTTGTAATTTCCTGCCACCATTCTCATCAATGACGGCGCTTGAAATGGTCAAGAGGCTTTAGTTCTTGAGTCAATTGCACCTTGTAAGCGTGTAATGCATAATGCTCATCAACTACGAGCGTGAGAGGTACAATTGTTGGGCACGACGACGAGTTGAGGTGGACGGCTCTTCAACAACACTATCGCGAACAGCAGCAATATTTTCTGCAGTACGAGCTGTACGAGCATACACTGGTGTTTTCACATCTCTTACAGACCGGCTTTGCTCAAACTTTTGCACAATTTTTCCGATTTTACGCACATTTGGACGATTAAATTGACCGAAAAAATCACGAAGTGCGCGATTTGCATTTTGATTTGAACGCCCGTTTTCATAATAAGCCTGAATAACTTTAACGCGTTGCTCGATTATGTATCTTTCAATGGTTCAAATCGAGTTAGTCTGAAATTAAAAAATATGAAACGAAATGCAGAAAAAACTTGACGTTTAGATGTGGTTTACATTCAACATCGGCTCTTGAAATTAAACCACCCTTTAAATAAAAATTGGCATGTACTTTTCCGTTAGCTGTTTGGCCAAGTTTTTATGAAGAGCGTTTTCATGGCAGAAATACATTCCGAGGTTTGCCATTGCCTGCCTATTGTTTCATGTTCATGCTCAGAAATTCGAACTTACGAACTCCCGAATGATAGTCACGCGCCAACCCATTCGGCTGTGACGGCCGATGCATAATCGATTTTATTTTACGTCGTCCTTTTCTTCTGGCAAGTCGTTGGCAGGAATGAGCGAATAATTGTATCGAGACACTCGTCTCAGAATATCGCCGTATACTCCATCGCCGTGACTCCTTCAAAAATATGTAGCAAAATTTTTACCCCTCTACGTGCCTATAACAAAGCACGCGCGCTGCTTGTATATAGGAATCTCATGCCCTTATAAAGATCAGCCAAAGCTTGTTTCGTAAACCAACTTGAGCTAGCCAAGAGCTACTTAGCAGCTAGAACCATTAGAGCCATGATGATTAAATAGTAGTTAGGTGTTGTAGCAGTTTAATAAATTTAATCCATAGTCAAGCGCAGTGAAATCAGTGATAGTCATCGTCTATCTCATCTAGCGGTAGTTCCAGGAAATATGCTGTCTCCAAGAGGTGGATCCAGAGTGAAGGGTTTGTTAAAAGAGTGGGTTTAAGCGGGCATTGTGCAGGGTACCCTCACATGCCAGAGTAATCGCAACTGGCTTTATCATTTCATCAGTCTGCCTTTATCTTTATACTTCTTATCAGACTTATGAAAGGAATATTTCACTTGGCACGCACAAACCTACTGGCTCGACTTTGAGCTCTGTGCAGGAGCTCGAATTTTGGATGATTACCAAGGATTGTAAAAGCCTTTTAGGTAAATAATTGTTTAGAGACGTAGCGCTGCTAAAAATTCATGGCACACTTCTTGTATTAAGTCTCTGCTTTTCCTCTTTTCAACCAGGGGCCCGCGCTCACTCAGTCTCCCTAATCTAAATGAGTTTGAATAATATATAAAAGCGTTTTCCTTTAACTCTTAGGGGAGCAAATGACGGCAACTTTAAATAAAGCAACTCTTATTAAGAATATTTAATTATGGGCACACGAAGGGTGGATTTGTGCAAGGCATTGCTGCATCGCAACCAACTTTTACTTTTCCAGATTTAAGGGCTGGTATTACAAGCACAACATGGCAATTAAATGAAGTACTCATATTTTAGAAGAATTTCTTGGTTTCATGTACAACACACAAATATGGATGTCGGTATGCTGGCACTACTGCAAATACACAAATACGAGTATGTAGAGTTAAGCCCCAAATGTTCTTCACAATGTGGTGCGCACCCATTTAATTAGATAGCAGTGGTTGTGGTTGTGCAAGTCGAATCAGGAGTGACAAAGGTTGTCAGAAGAATGTAGGACACACAGCTGTGCCAACTGTGGTTGCAAATGACAGGAAAATGTCACTTGATGCCAAATGGCATTTTAACTTTGTCATCCACATTTTAATATCCTAAATTACGCAACAATAATTAGCTGTGGCTTTGGGAGAGATTTGATATTTTAGGGCCGTTTGTAGTCCAACTGAACGACGACCTCAAGTGCAAGATTTTGTTTATTTTGTCTACCCAGTGCTAATTCGAGCAACGTTTGTGGCTAACAATTCAGGTCATTTTTGTTTTTAATTTTGTTGTCTTTGAAGATGACTTCGACAAGTAAATGATGTAGCTTAAAACTTATGTTTGTAGTAATTTGCGCTCTGAGTACTCGCATTGACTTGTGATTTTGTGGTTTCTCTTGTTAAGAAGGCAAATAAATGTTATTTCAGGAGCATCTATTTTTTTTTGGGGATGATGTGCCGAAAACGACTCAAAAAAGTATTGAACTGCAACTGAACTAACTGCGCTGTGTGCATCGCATAAAACGTGGTCAAATGAAGAAATGCTTAAAAACATTTGCAGTTTTATTTGTTTTATTAAGGCTTTGCGTGGGAAATCTTAGTGGCTGGAATCATGCTTGTGTTGTATTTTTATTTTTTTTAATTAATTCCAATCTCCTTGCATGTAACACTGAAATGATTTTTTTCTCTTTAATAACGGTCGCCCATCGGCAGGCAATGACAAACCCCATTTGCAGTTTGGAGTCGGCTCCATTTGTGGAACAACACCTAGACCCACACCACAAATAGGAGGAGGAGCACGGCCAAATATCTAACAGAAGTGTCCGCGCCAATTTTTATTTTATTTTTTATAAAACTTATCAGGAGAATAAAAAAAAAAGATATAAAATAGGTCTATCAGTTTTGAGCGAAGTTGTCACTTATTTTTTCATGAAAAAAATTAAATTAATCCCAAAACTGAATTAAATATTAGAATATGAGTATCAAACGAAAAGTATTTCAAAAAGCTTCAATACAAAAATATATTTGGTTTGCATTGTCCGCGTAATTAGTTTTAAAACGTATTTGGAAATGTGATTAAGATGTAAATTTTTCAATAAAGCTTTGAACGCACGATTTTTTTGAAGGACACTGCTAACTAATTTTTAATAAAAAATTTAAATCTGTATGAAAAGATTATAAAGATTATAGTATAAAGCGAAGTGCTCTGCCGCCTCTGTCTATCCGTTCAAAGGCATTCAATTCTAAAACCGTTTTTTTTAAGAACACTTTTATTGCAAGCTGTATACGATATGTGTTCAAAAAGTATCGCGAATTTTGTGTATTTTCAAAAATTATTTATTTATTTATCAATATCTATTTTGTCCCCTTCAAAGTAATCCCCATGAGATATTATGCACTTCTGACAACGTTTTTTCCAACCTCAAAAAATCATATCTTTTATCTTGTTCAGCTGCTCCTTCGGTGCCGTCTTTATCTCGTCAATCGTAGCGTAGCGTCGCCCTTTCATGGGCCTCTTCAGTTTCGGGAACAAGAAAAAGTCACAGAGGGCCAGATCTGGGGAATACGGTGGCTGTGGCATCATTAGTGTGGTGTTTTTGGCCAAAAGTCGCGCACAAGCAACGATTGTGATGCAAGAGCCAAATTTTGTTTTTCCACAAATCCCGGGGTTTCTGCGCATAACTTGCAAGTAATATTCCTTATTGACCGTTTTACACTGTGGCAAGAACTCATGATGCACAACGGCCCTGCAATCGAAGAAAACGGTAAGTAAAACTTTTACATTCACCCGAACTTGGCGCACTTTTTTTGGTCTTGGTTCGAACAGCAGCTTCCATTGAGATGATTGAGCTTTGGTTTCCACGTCATAACCATAAACCCACGATTCGTTACCAGTTATGACCCTCTGGATCAAATTTGGGTCATCACGCACAGAGTCCAAAATCTCATTAGCAATTTTCATGCGATGCTGCTGTTGGTCGAAATTGAGCAGTTTTGAGCAGAAATGGCACGAGCCAATCGATATGTCTAGGTCTTCAGCAACTTCTCTAACGGTGATTCGGCGATTGGCCAATACCATTTTCTTCACTTCATCAATTTGTTTTGTCTGTTGTTGAAGTGCTCGGGCGTCCGGCACGCTTTTCGTCGTTCACATCTTCTCGGCCAACATTTTGTACCACCGATAAACGTTGCTTTAATCGAAAGTAGATTCTCCGTGTGACACAGTCAATATTCGGAATGCATCCGCGCACTTTATTTCGCTTTTCACACAAAATTTGATACAGGTTCTTTGATCCATCTTTTTGAATAGGTAAAAATCGAAGACGAGCCGAAACACGTGCAAGCAAAGCAGCTGTCAACAATTAACTGAACATTCAAAATGGCCGAACTCGTCGGCATGACTGAGAGACATGAGTACCAACATACTGCCACAAAAAAATCCAAATTAGAATATACGTAACCTGCGAAAATTCAAAATTCGATACTTTTTAAACATACCTCGTACATACATTAAGCAAAATTTGTAGAATAACTTAAACTAGCAGCTAGAGAAATTCAGTCGTTTATGGGATGCACCCAGTGGTACAACGAATTTCAGTTTTTCCCACTAGAAGAGGAGATTTGTGGTGGATATTCTTTTGAGTTGGTTCGTGAAAGCAATGGGATTTGCTATCATTTCCGTTATTAAGGAGTTAGAGTGAGCTAAGAGCCTGAGATTGTGGGATCTTGCATATTTCTCTATTTCTTACACAACAGTGGATATTTGAAGGTCACAGTGTATTTGCGAGTTTCTAATATAGTAGGGTGAGTTGGTGATCATTCTTAATGTTTTTGACTGAAATCGTTGTAAAATTTCGATAATGGAGTTTGCCGCAGTGCCCCAAAGTTGAATACCATATGTCCACACGGGTTTTAGAACTGCTGACTATAAGAGCAATTTGCTTTCGACAGAATCTTGGGAACGACGATTTAAAGGCAGTAAAGGTCTCTGATTTTAATACCAAGAGCTTTTATTTTTAAGAATATATGTGTTTTCCACGTTAGTTTTCGGTCTAGATGCATTCCTAGATATTTGATTTCATTGCTTTGTAGAATCTCCATATCGTTGAGTTTGACGGGTGGGCAAGTGTCTCGCTTAAGATCGAATGTGACTTGTATTGATTTTGTTTCATTTGACTTTATTCTCCATTTTTGAGCCATAGGTTGATTTTGTCGGGTCTCTTTTGAATGTATTCAACAATTCGAGGAACATGTTGTATAGTGCTGTGTTCTTTTCGAAAATCGAACTGATGATTGGGTATTATTTTTCGTTCTTCGATGATCGGAAACAGTCTTTTAAGAATAAGATCGTGAGTAAGAGTAGATCGAAATAAGTGATCGGTAGTAAGCTGATTGCACAATACGATTCAACTGAATCTAGTTTTTGCCAGCTTTGAAGACCATTTTGAATTGAGCCACTTTCCATTGGGAAGGAAAATTTCCAGTTAGTATAATTGCATTAAATAAATACGTTAACGGAGTAACTCCTATTTCTGGGAGCTCTTTGAGTACTTTGGCTGTAATAAGATCGTAGCCGGGAGATTTATTTGTGCTCGGATTTTGTAATGGCAGATTTCACTTCAAATTTAGAGAATTTACGTATGGGTGTGTCCATTTGATAAGTTTGTGTTAGTACAGAATTTATGTCTAGGGTACCGGCTGAAGCGGCCATTGATAAATACTCTTTTTAAGTGCCGGGCAAATGTCGCTGCGCTTTCGGAGTCGCTTTTAGCATATTCATATTCATCTAAAACTACCGCACTTATTTTATATGGTTTCCAATAAAAGACGCAGTGATATATGAAGAAGGTTCAGACGAGTTACCGTGCGAAGCCGAGGCGGGTTAAATTTTTAGCCATTACAATTTTCGTGTGCACCCTATACGCTGAGCATTTGCGCATATTATCCATAGGTTGTGAAATTACTTTGCCGTTTGTGTTAAAATTTTAACTACTTTCCAGGTGCTAGGGAAATATTTGAGGCTTATAGCAACGTTGAAAGTATTTCTTAGATGAATTATTGCCTTGTCAGGCGTATGCTTCATAATTGTTCCCGAAATTTCATCACATCTAGGCGATTTATTGCTTTTTAGACTTTTTATATTTATATTTATAGTACACAAATACTGAACCCCCCCCCCCCCTCTCCTTTTAGTCCTAGCGTTTGCCTTCACCTCTTTTTCTCCCCTTGCAATGGTATCACAAAGGATGAACGAAACTTCTTTCGTCCAGGTGGGACCACTTTCTGGACAACTATTACAACCTAACCTAACCTAACCTAGAGTTTTTAGTAATTTTTTTTATCTCTGTAAATATGTTTTTTGTTTTTTAATTTGCGTTTTATCCGAGTTGCCTGTATCAGTGAGTTTTATGTTGAGCTAACGCGATCTGGAAATATTGGATTGAGGTTTTGGGCACTGATGAAAAAAGTAATCTAAGTATATTACAACGAGGCCAGTCTAAAACATTTAGACCCCTGACTGATGCACCTTGGTACATAATCAACGCAGGTATTCATCGCGGTCGTGATATCAGTACTATTAACGAGAAAATACAAAGCGCTAGCAGAAGACAAATAAGTAGACTATTGACGCAGGTGCTGTGATGAGAAGACTCCCAAATAAAAAGAAATCTACCCAAAGTCGGCTCAACCGTCGAACACCGACAGATCTTCCAAATTCTATGAAGTTAATTACCAACTAATCGTATTTGTCATTGTTTGTTAGTCACTTATTTTAAATGCTATATATATTTATTCTAAATGAGCCTGAAGGGACAATGCCCTAATAACGGGTGATCAATTAAGAGGAGTTTTTTTCATTTGCGTTTTTTTTACAGATCGCGCGCGAGTTGTGGCAAACTGTCATCGTGGATTTGTTGAACAGCGTTTGGCATTTCATCATGGAAAGACTCACACCGCAACAACGTCTACAAATTGTTCAACTGTATTATGAAAATCAGCGTTCTGTGACAAATGTTTTTCGTGCGCTTAGACCGCATTATGGTCAACATAATCGGCCTGCCTTAAACACTATTCGACATACCATCAACAAATTTGAATCCGAATATTCATTGGTGGATAATTCTCGATCGAATAGACCACGTCCAGCAAGAAGCATTGAGAATATAGCGGCAGTAGAAGAGAGTGTACGTGAAAACCGCGATGAATCGATTCGGCACCGTTCTCAGCAACTTGGGCTGTCGTATGGAACAACTTGGTCAATTTTACGGAAGGATCTTCATTTAAAAGCATACAAAATACAGCTCGTACAAGAACTAAAGCCAAATGACCTTCCTGCACGTCACCGTTTTGCTGATTGGGCTCTTGAAAAGATTGAAGAAGATCCGCTGTTTTCGAGCAAAATTTTGTTCAGCGATGAGGCGCATTTCTGGCGCAATGGTTACGTCAATAAGCAAAATTGCCGTATTTGGGATGAAGAGCAACCAGAACAGGTTCAAGAGCTACCTTTACACCCAGAGAAAACAACGGTCTGGTGTGGTTTATGGGCTGGTGGAATCATCGGTCCATATTTTTTCAAAAATGATGATGGCCGCAACGTAACTGTGAATGGTGCTTGCTACCGTACCATGATATCGGACTTTTTGCTACCTGAAATTGAATCTAATGATCTCTACGACATTTGGTTTCAACCAGACGGAGCCACTTGCCATACAGCTCGTGAAACAATGACTTTATTGAGAAGTCATTTCGGAGAGCAGCTGATTTCACGTTTAGGACCTGTGAGTTGGCCACCAAGATCTTGTGATATCAAACCTTTGGACTTTTTTCTTTGGGGATTCGTGAAGTCCAAGGTCTATGCTGATAAACCAGCTACGATTGAAGCTCTGGAAGCCAACATTACTCGTGTTATTCACGACATACCAGTCGAAATGCTCGAACGAGTGATTGTAAATTGGACCTTCAGAATGGACCACCTTAAGCGTAGTTGCGGCCAACATTTGAATGAAGTCATATTCAAAAAGTAAATGTCAAAGAATGTCCTTTCAAATGATAAATAAAGGTTTTCAACATAATTTACATTTTTGTTTTTTTTTTTAACTATTGAAAAAAGCACCTCATGATTGATCACCCGTTATCACTCACATTCCATCTCTTTGCAAATTTCATTACTTATTTTCTAATGGCAGGTGTAATATTTTATGGAAGTAAATACAATAAACAAAAAAAAAACAATATATGTTAAACTATGCGCAAAATATATAATATAAGTATTTTAGGGCCACATTGTGCTTAAATTTCTAAACTAGCCAAGGAAAACATTAAAGCGTACACTCCAAATCAGAGAATCCCAAATTTGCGCTGAAGGCACCTCAATTCATCCATTTTTGATAAAACGTCAGCAATGTTCTTAAAATTGAGCTTTTTAATACTTAACTATTTTTTTACTGAATAATAAATTTACTCATTATTTTGGCATGTTAATTTAATTTAAAAATAAATAGAACATAATATAAAATAATAACACATAATTTCTATGTAATTCAAAATTTCGGTCTTCCCAGTGTTAAATGTCACTCATACGCCCTGTATAATAAAAATCACATAACATCACACATTTCACATAACATTGACTTTGTTTAAATCCATTACTGCTTAACTGAATATCAGCTATGTGAAGTCTCAGAAATACTCGAATTTAACATTACCACCGACATAGAAGTAACTCAAGTAGCAGAGGCTCCCGACCTGTGTGCATGCTTATGTAAGGAGGTTTATCTGCAAGTCCACTGTTTTTTGTTTGCTGTTTTAGCACTGAAAATATATAAAGAATTTATGCTAAAATAGAAAGAAAAAGTGATTCTCCGTACCAGAACTGTGACAAACAAAATTAATTAATAATCCCTCTTCTCTTTGTACAGTTACGGTTCTGCCTGCGCCTGAAAGAACTTTGTAGAAATTGCTTTCATTTGTAATATGGCTGTGACTGTTAACATAACATTCGCTGTTAGGGTAGCGATGTTGAATGCACTGAGTTTTGAGAGAGAGATAACGCATTTTAATACAACTGCACAACAGCTCTCATGGTAATCAAAGATCGTTTAAATGGGATGTTTAACTGTTCAGGATAGCTGAAAATATGTTACTAAATGAATCACAATTGTTTTTTTTTTCTACAAAAGACATAACGAGAGAGTATACAAAATATAAAGTTTAAAAAAATGTATATTTTAGCTGTTTATTATTGGTGCATATGTACATATAAAGGGTTTTCCAATAAGAGGTGTTATTGTGATATTCAAAGAAAAGTCCTATTCTTTAATATAAATTATCGGATGTTTATTTAATTATAAAGAGGAAGGTATGCCGTTAATAGAGGAAAATAACATCAGGCAAATGACCACCACGACACCAGTTACAGGGCAATATACTTTTCATGAAATTTTCCATAACCGAATTCCAAAGTGGCTGCCCTATGTCCTCGATAGCCTCACGAATTCCATCTTTGAGGTCTTGAATCGACACTGGGCTGTTGGCGTAGACCTTCTCTTTCACGTGGCCTCAAAGAAAAAAGTCACAAGGTGTTCATCACCAGATCTCGTTGGCCAATTGTGATCACCTCTTCGAGAGAGAACACGGTCCGGAAACTTTTCCCATAAAATATCAATGGTTTCGTTGCTTGTGTGACACGTAGCGCCGTCTTGTTGAAAATAAACGCTGTCCAGATCAATACCATCCAATTCCGGACATAAACAATCATTAATCATATCTCGATAGCCCAATCCATTCACCTGTAACACCTGTTATTGGAAAACCCTTTATAAATTTAAAAAATTTTAAAAACTTCTATACGTAAACAAAAAATGTGTGGATCTTAATGATGTCGACGATTCTCATGCTTTAGCTGGTCGTATGCGCTTTAGAGCGAATTTGAAATCTTATATGCCGACACATTGTCATATACATATACGAGTTCATATATGAATTAAATATGTATATGTGTATATATGTATTTGCAATCCTTCTTACATTGCAGGCAATCAATGCTCACATACTCGTATTTTGTGTTTGCTACTAATTTTTCTTTCTTCTTAGCTTTACTTCCTGCCTTTGTTTATTCAGTAGCAAAAACTCCGTTATTGAAGAATCTCTTGCACAGTTTCGATTTTCAAATATTTTCAATGCCAATAAAAGCGCAAAAGACAAAACGCCAAAAGCGAAAATTCAGCCAGATAGAAATTTATGCATCGCACAAGTGCACAAATTTGTATGACGTACCCACTCTTCCACACCGCAATCGCCGTAATTCGTAGGTCTCATTTTGTAGTTGGAAAAGTCTTTGTCTTGCAGAAAATAAAGTAGAAAATGATTAAATCGCTTTTGTTTGAGTAGAGTCTGCGAAATTATATTTTGACTCTTGCAATAAAAATGCGTCAATTGGCTTTGGCATTTCGATGTAAAAATAGAATACCTCCCTTCATAGATTGCTAAGGCTTCTGCTTTAAGTGCAAAGGACTGAAATGTTTCCTAAATGCGTTTGAAATTAAATTATTTTATAAATATATTCTTTACTCAAGTAATTTTTCTTCGCCATGACGTAATGACCATCAGAGGGCACGTGGATTATTTTCATATAGCCGTTTAATCAGAAGTGAGTATCACCAAAAACACTATTTTTTGATAGACATACGAATCATCGAATTTCGAAATCCCAACCTGTGGTAAAATTCACCAAGATTTGGCTAATTTTGACTTTATTTCCGGTGTTTATTCGTTGGCGCTGATATATTAATTACATATAAATTGCTTTCGAATCTTCAAAAATTCTACTAATAAGTCAGCAGCGCATTTAACCCTCCGTTGCGTACCCGGGTCTACCTAGACAGGCTTTTTCATTTCTAACATATTTCTGGATTGAATTTAACATATTTCTATTACAGTTAACTACTTGAGCTTTCACGTAGCTTCCTAAAATTTAATTTCCTATCGATAAAACATTTTAAAAAGGATGCTCGACCAGGACGAAGAAAGGCCAGACCAGGGTGCCCAGCCAAACGTTTTGAAGGCAGAAGGTTAACTACTATAACTGGTCAACATAGGCAGCTACCTGAAGGTGCAAACTTTCACGGGCGGTAAAATCTCGGAGAAATGTTCCGTCCTCCTGGATCTCAAAATTAGTGTATGCTTGATCGATGATGAAGTCCTTCGATTTGAAACTCTGCCGATCGAAATATTTAAAATTTTTCAAGAAATATTCCACAGTTTAGCATTTCATGATGTTGACATCGCATATCGCATGGCTGTCATAAACTGCGTGGCGAATGCTACTTTTCTGGTTTGAAACTGATTTACAATTATTTCACTAATATTACAACATTGGGAAAAGGATAGATTAGGTTGGAAGGGCTGCTCTTAACAAGAGAGCTCGGCGGTCACAGAGATTTACTAACTATGATTCTCAGAAGAAGATTTCCCAGACTTTCACTATGTGTACCCTGCGAGCTTTTAGCGAATTCTATGCTGCACAAAATCCTCGAGGAGGAGGTTACCTAGGCACCTGAAGCATAGATGCCCATATAACCTCTGGTATATGCATGAATGCAGTGACGTCACATGTATTTTTCCTTAATACGATTCAAACTACATCATCTTCATTTTGCGTGACTTAGTAGAATTGGTTCATGGTACGTACGACTTAAAGATCCTGTTATTGTAGCAGTTTGCTAAGCCCTTCCAGTGAGTTGTAGCCAGTGTTCGTCAGCGTCGAACTCATCCAACGGTGGGCATAGAAAGGGATGCTAGGTGAGTGGGTTTGAGAGGGCATGTGAATGAGTGGTTAGCATCGTGCGAGATGCCTTCACACGCAGGACATACATATATTGAGTATGGTGGGGTTCATTCTGGATAAGTAGAAGTTTAACCAGCCGCAATATCCAGACCATAGTTGAGCCAAAGTTACGAGGATCGCACGAGGCAGCTGAAGCTCTTTGTGGATAGTGGGTGGACTCCGTTAATGGCATTCGGGTCGGACCGGGGGCTTGGAAGATGGTCTGAGCCTCGCGATGAATGCCATTCAATGTCTTCCTATATGCTGTCCGATCAGGTAGTTACAGGCGTGCTTGGTCCTGGATCTCGTCGGTGTAGTCGAAAATATGCTTCCTGATTAGCCTGGAAAGTGGCTCAGGCTCTATAAAATGTTTGCAGGGGTGATTCCTGTTGTAATGTGGTAACACCCAAGCAGGAATCACTTGTTGAGCATTTTACTGTGCTCCTTGACCGGGAGCATAGAAGCCTCATTTTGAATATGTTGAAGGGGAGATATCTGGAGACATCCCGGCAGAAGGCTGCTCTAAGTGCTCTAGTCTCATCTTTAACTTGTGACAGCAGGAATCTCAGAGCCGCCTGTATGCCTGGACTCGGCTCCATAAGTCTTGTTTTAGTGGTTTTGCTCGCACACTCGTCGGTTTTTTCACTTTCCAGAATATTAATATATTCCGTGAGCCAGTATATATCGATGATGAGCTGTCGCAGAGATGTGTTTCATCGTCTTCGATGTAAGAGTTTTCAATGCATCTTGACTAGAAGCGGGTTTTTGACCGAGTGAGTCCTATCATATTGACCACGCCAATTGCATAAATCTCGGTCTGACAAGCACACTGGATGAGAAATCTGTAAACTTCTCAAAATAAGACTTGCTAGAATGAATCACCAGACTATAATAGGCGCATGTTATCAGCAGCCTCTTACTGACCTTAAAATTGAGGATATTCTGGCTTGGAGAGAGATTATAATATATACCTATGAAATGAGACGTTCAGCTATTAGTCCATAGATGTCGCTAGGAGTATTTTTAAACCTTGGGACACTTGCGAAGTCTTGTTTTTTTCGTCTGTTATCTGTCAACAATATTCAGTTCATTGTTTGTTACGTTTCATACAACAATGCATTTTTGTCGCTCTCGTTGATTTTCTGTTATCAATTGAAGAAAAACGCTTCTCAAGCTCATCAAATGCATATAGAAGCTTATGGTGGACATGCTCTAAGTAGAGCACAGTACTTCAGATGGATTCAAAAATTCCGAAGTGGTGATTTTAGCGTGGAGAACGAGAACCGGGAAGGCCACCGAAAAAGTTTGAGGACATCGAATTGCGACCATTGTTGGATGAAGATGATGGTCAAACGCAAGAAATGATGGCAGAGCAGTTGGGAGTGACCCAAAAAACATTTTCCAAACGCTTGAAAGACATGGACATGTTTTTAAAGGTCGGAAGTTGGGTGCCGCATGAACTGACAATGTGTCAATGCACCGCCACATCGATCAAGAGCGACCCGATTGGGAACCGCTGGTGCATGCAGCTTACTTACCAGACTTGGCATCGATGGGCGACGCACTTTCCGAACAGCGCTTCAATTCTTACGAAGAAGCTAAAAAATGGCTCGATGATTGGCTTGCGGCCAAAGACGGCCAATTATTTTGGCGCGGCATTCACAAATTGCCTGAGAGATGGGAAAAATGTGTCGCTAGCTGTAAAAAATAATTTATGCTGCAGTACAAAATTACCTTAAAAACGTCCTGTTGGGGAAAAGAGTAAGGTGAACGAGTTTCAATAGCCTTATTTACACAGGTCTCTACGTACAGGTGTCTCTAATAATATTACATCAAATAGCCACAGATTTTGTTAGCCATGAAATCTAAAGAAAACCCTTTTCATTCAATATATCTTGAATCGAAAAGTGAAAATAAGTTTTAGAGAATCTTTCGACGAGCTTCTTAGCCACCATTTCTTGCCAATGCTGTATTTTGTGAAATAATAAACTATTTGAAATCTTTTAGGGCTTTGGTGTGAGAATTTGATCAAGAATCGCATTAAATTTTTATTTTTTTTTATACTGTTATTATTTATTGAATCTATTAATTAATCTGATCATCAGCCTTTGGTAGTAGTTTTGTTGGATTACTGCTATTTCTGCTACCACTAATGGAACATTTAGGTCTCGATGGATATTTTGATTGGTTATGTACCCTCGTGCCATACTCTATCGCACACTTGAGCTACATCAAGAGATATAGCTGAGCAATATTCCCGTTGTTCAAGAGCATTCCTTATTTCGGAGCTGATGCGATTGACTTGCTTAATTGCGCCGTGCCTCTCGTGAAAACCGAACTGATGAGCTGGAACAATGTTGTTTAGCTGCAGATGCGGCATCAGTTTTCATTTTAGCAACTTTTCAAATAGTTTGGAGAGAGATGGCAGCAGACTTATAGATCTGTATGAAGCTGCCTTGGCTCTATTTTTTCCTGGCTTCGGGATTATTATAATGGTAGATTTTTTCCATTGAGCAGGAAAGTGGCCAACTTGAAGAATTAAAAAGCACAGTTTGGAGTCTCATACTATCAATATCTCATAATTTGATCATACCCAGGTGTATTTTTAGAATTCATTTCGTTCTCAATTATTGACTTTAGCTCATGCGGAGAAATTTTTATTGCACTGTTACTATATTCAAGTGGTGATGGAGACCCACTACCAAATTTCGTCAAATCGGTTTGAGTTGCGGGCAATGCAAACCCATTAGTTGATCGGTTGGGTTGAAACACCATCCTCAAATACTCAGGATCATCATCGCATTAAACAAAAATATTAATATTTCCTATAGCATTGCTGCTTTAAATTGAAACCTTGTTAAATTATTTTAAAGTAATTAAAATTACAAACAAATTTTTGAATAAATAAAATAAATTAAAAAAAGTACTGCATACATTTTTTATACAATCATACTTTGGAAATGAGAAAACTCATGTAAATATTCCAAACACATATATTTCTGCCTGGTATTTATAAAATTACTAGCGTACCCTCGCCCACTTCGCTAGGCGATAAATTCAATGATTTGCTGAAAGAGAATAAAATTAATACGAAACAAAGCAAATTCTTTGATACAATTTAATTCGAACTTTATTGTAACACTTTTTGGTAAACAACGTTTTTGGTTTTTCCATCTTTCGCGTAAATGAATAATGACGATGGTTTGCCTACTCGTGAGCAAGCTGCATACAATTGTCCATGAGAAAAAATTGGGTTACCTAAATTAATGCCGCACATTTGTAGAGACTGCCCTTGCGCCTATTAATTGTCATAGCGAAGGCAAGGTGAATAGGGAACTGCAAACGTTTGAAATCGAATGGTAAATCCGTTGGAATCAGTGGAATTCTGGGTATCAAAACGTCTTCTCCTTCTTTGTACTTCCCTTTCAAAGTCTGGTACCGTTGCAAAGTCGTGGCACATTAATGTTGCGCAGCATAATAATCGGTGCTCCAATTTTTAATCGTAAATTATGAGGTGGTAGGCCTGGCAAATCGAGTGAGTTCAAGAATTCAGTTGCATAATTTACGACATCATCTTGATCAGTAAATAGTGGCCATTGACTTACTTATATGCAACTATGTCACCAGGTATTTGATCTAAAATAGCTGAATTTATATCATTGACGTCCTTATTTTTCCCAGCTAAAATTGCTCTTTCGCTGAGCCAATCATGGTTTTTGTAATGTTGAACTATGTTTGGAAATACACTCTGTATCAATGCCTCTTTAGACTGTGCAAAAGTGCAGAAATCGTTAGGCAATTCCTGTTGTTTTTGAAAAAAGGTTTATTTTTTTTGGTTAAAAAGTGTTTTTTGAAGTTTTGAAAAACACTTCGCTCTAACAAATTTCTTCTCAGTTAATTGCTGAAAATTAAATATTTTGAAAAAACAATTTTTTTTTTAATTTAACGTTTTTGAGAAAATTTTGTTCTTGAAAAAATTTCATACTTTTGTAAAAGTTTAAATTGATTTGTTAAAAAAGATTTTTGTCCGCTTTGAAAAACACCCCCTCGAAAAAATGTATTCTCTATTAATAGTGGAATATGAAATGCTTTGAAAACACCATTTTTTTTTTTAATTTTGTTTGGTTTTCAGAAAATTTTGTTTTGACAAAATTTCATACCCTTGAAAAAGTTTTATTTTATTTTATTTGTTTAAAATTTTTGAATTTTTTTTTTTGTAATTTTAGAAAAACACCTCTTCGAAGAAATTTCTTTTATCTTTTCGAGGAAAATTTGGTTTTGAAAAAATTTCATGCTTTCGAAATTTTTTTATTTTACTTTATTTCTTCAAAATTTTTTAAAACAATTTTTTTTATAATTTTCGAAAAACACCCCTTTGAAAAAATGTTTTCTATGTGTCATAGTGGTGTTCCATTAACTTTTAGGATTATAGTCAAATACTTACAAATATAACAATAACAATAAACAAATTTCCTCAAAACCAAAAAATTTACTTTTTTTCTAAAAAAATTCTAAACAAACAACGTAATAAATTTAGAATTTTGTGTTCACGAAAAAACAGTATTGTTTTTATTGTATTAACTGAAAACCAAAATGTTGCAAAAAATCAAAACAAAACTAAATAATTTTTTGTGTTCATTTGGTCCATATGTTCCATAAAAAGTTGATATGGTAAATAATATGCAGGGTCTGATACACGCAAATTTCCATTGACCATTATAGTGACAAAATTATCGATCACCAATTCCAACAGGATTTCAAAATCAGAGTTGGAATGAGTTGTTGTGTGGTGTACTTCTGAAAAAAATGAGAAATAAACAAAATAAATCTAAAAATTCGAATTCTAACTTTATCTTGTGTATGTTCTTATTACCTTGGAATTTTTCCAATGAAGCACCATTCATTTTAAATTTTCCAAGAATTTTTTTTATCATTTAGCGTTTCTTTCCTTTTTCATTCGATTCCAACATTTGTTCATAGCCGAAAACATCGTTTGCAAACGCATTCATTTCCATATAGAATTGGTCAAAGAAAGCATTGCTCAATTGAATTGAAACATTATTTTCATAAATACTTAGGACCTTAACTAATGCATGGTACATACCTAACGCAGATATTCATCGCGACCTTGACATCGATACTATTGATGAAACAATACAAAGCGCTAGCAGAAGACACATAAATAGACTATTAACGCATACAAATCCTATGATGAGAAGACTACCAAATAAAGAAAAATCTACCCAAAGTCGGCTTAACCGTCAAACACCAAAAGATCTTGCAAAATCCTTGTAATCAATTGTCAACTAATCGTATATATCATTGTTTGTTAACCACTTGTTTTTAAATAATATGTATATATTTCTTCTAAATGAGCTTGGGGGCATTGGCCCTTCAATATCACTCTCATTCCATCTTTTTGTAAATCAAATTACTTATTGTCTAACGACAGGTGTAATATTTTATGGAAGAAATAAAAAAAAAAAAAAAATTTTCATTCGAATCATTTGAAATTTCTGTATACAATACATTTCTGTATCACAATACAAATACAAAAAATTCAAAAAAAGTTGTACACATAAAATGAATGTCGATTCGAAACTTACTTTAATCTAACAATCGAGCAAGTTTTGTTTTGGACAATATTTTGATTTTTTCTTTTTTTTATATGAAGAAAATATTTAAAAGAAATTTTTTTTTGCTAAAAACCTTCCCCTAGTGGATCCCTATAATATGAAAAAAGAACGAATAAAATTGGCCTCGTATCGGCCCAAAAAAATGCGGACGAACGAACATCATTTCATTTTTATATATATAGATTTCTAAAAATTTATGTGCGCATTCAATTAAAACGCACACACACACATTTATTTATAGGAGTACAAATAGCCAAGCGTCTGTTCAAATTACGAGTATTTACATATGCATAAGTACATAAATTGCTGTTGCCTGTCCTGGGTGGCCGGCACTCTTGCAGTTCTAATAAGTTCGCATAAATTTTAATAAACTTAAAGTATTGCAACACATTGCGAAAACGCTTCAATTTTACGATTATTTACAAAATGAGCCATAAACTGAAGTTGTTTGCTATAAAATCTGCCAACACATCGTCAAGTGTGCAGCTACTCTGCAGTGAAAAGCCAAACTGCTCAGCAGGCATGCCACCATAGTTCATGAGCTTAATGGAAGCAGTCGATCTAGTTTGATAGTGACTAGACTTGTACTAGTTGCAAAATGGTCAATTAATGTGTGGAAAATAAGTGTTCTTCTATTACATTTGTTGTTTTTATTGCTTATCATTGTTTTTGTTTTCCTTGTTCACTCCTCTCGGGAGTATAGGGCCTCGACAAGACTCAATCTTGCGTTGGTTTCGTTAATCTATTTTGATTTCTGACAGGGTAGGTGATTAGTCTGCCGCTTCATGCTTTTAAATAGTAATAATTAATCATTTTTTGGAAGCGGCTTTAATTTAGTTGCACTACGCATTTATTAAAAAGACGACGTGGTTTCACTACATTTGAATTAAAGGAAAGTAAAGAGGAAACTTGAGCCCGATTAGTGGTATCATAATGGACCTCTCTACACGCTCATGTGTTATGGTACCAATGGTAGTTTTTGTTAACCCACGCTGCTCTTCGAAGTTAGTCGGTGAATGTAAGATAAAACTGGAGAGTGCTGCAAAACACAACAAAGTTAGCCTTATTTGGGTGCCCAGACATTGTGGTAATACAGAGAACGAGTTAGCTAATAAACTGGCCAATGGAGGCTATGCAAGTATGCCACTAGGCCCTGAACCCTTCCTAGGTGCCAATTCCGCATCGATTCAACTATGGATTAACGACGTCATGAGGTCTACCCCGATTTCCACTTTAAAGAAGACAAAGACAATTTTCTTACGGCATTTTGTTATTACTACCCGCCAGAACGACAAGCACACTGATTAATAAACAATTTGTTTTTTCTGTTTCAGATGACCACAAGTGACGAAATCACGCCGGCCAGCCACTGTACCTCTTTTTTTTTGCCGCTTGCTGCAGTGTACAAAAATAGTATCAAAACATTAAAAAAAAAAAAAATTTTTTTTGTACACCTTCTACTACCTTTAATAACATATCAGAAAACCAACCCGATTGAATTTTATTTTCCCTTCGAGAAAATGTCCCAAACATGGCCTCAAAAAACGTGAAAGTTACCAGACTACTACCTTAACGTCTGTGGTCAGCATATGGCTGGCATGGGGGCGTCGAGAGCCCGATATGCCTATCCTGTCTTGAGGATGACGACACTGCAGTGTATTTTCTCTGTAGTTGTCCGGCGTTTTCAAGAATCAGACTTAGGATATTGGGTTGCGATGTATTGAATATTGATAAAGTTCATACTCTTCCTCTTCCGGATCTCTTAAAATTCATCAATGAATCCAAGAGATGCAAGAATGTCCTCAAACTAATTTATCCGTCTCGCCACCCACTTTTTATCTTTAATTTCTCTATTCTTTCTACTGAAATCTATCCGGGTGTAGTACAATGGTCTCCTGACTGAATTTTTGGACTTGTCCAACCCCCTACAAATCTAATCTAAGCTGATGGTAGTGAATTTAGTGACAATATCTATTTATAACTCATAATAATTCGTAAAGCTAATTTATTAATTTTTTACTTTTGCAACTCGTCCAAAACTGGTGATTAACTGGTATAAGACAGATGCATAGACTTCCTAGTTCGTTAACTGGTGCATTACTGATATAAAGGCTGAGTAGCTCATCGAGTGCTAGGATGTTGATGAACATCCAATAGCAGCTGCTAGCTTTGAAAAAATATGGAAAGTGAACTTCCTCAACTGCCAAGCAAACTAGTCGTAAGGCAGCGCAGAACTATAGATTTGCCTGCAGGGTGCAACTGCACTGCATATACACACACACAATCTATCGTATCTCCTTACATACTTACACATATCAGATTGTTATAAATATTTTATGCCCGTAAATGCGTGTTTTTGTAAGTATGTATGTATATTGTGCTTCTATAAAGTCTGTTAATTAAGGCTGAGTACTTTGGGAAATGTTTTGAAAGTTGAATGGCCGAGCTTCTGCTAGTTCATCACACTTTTTGCAACAATAGCCGGATGATGGTTACACGGAAGTTTTTAGTTTGTAGAAAATACACAAGAATTTAAATATGTTTTATATTATATTTCTAAAAACACTCCAATTTCTTTAGATTAAAAAATGTAAAGCTATTCCTTCAGATAATCGTCTTCGTAAAAGTTTTGCCGCAATTATAAAATCAGTTTGTCAGAAGTTGTTTCCTACACAACTCGGCTGCTCTGCTCAATATTCCGGTAAACCTGTATTTTGTTGTGAAGGATGGTTTTTAAACAACCTTTCTAACTAGAAAAAAAAGCAGTTGTGGTTAGGATAGTTTTTCTTTTGTTTTAGTCTTTATAAAATCAGTTTTCAGCGAAAAATACATGAAACGCCGCCGAAAGCAGCTCCTTCCTTTGGATATTGTGAGCTGATTGTGTGGGGATTTATACAGTCTTGAAAAAAAAAAACCAAGAACGGAAAATAATAAGTAATTCTCGAAAATAATAAGTCAATATATTCTGCTTTATTGTACGATGTGGAGGCATGGACACTAAAGGTTACGAGTATGAATAAATTAGAGGAGTTTAAGATGTGGTGCTATTGGCGGATGATGAAAATATCTTGGCTAACGAGCAAATGTCTTGGCTACGTAAGAGAGTGGTCAGGATTAAGGACTATTGGGCAGTTAATGAGATTTTAAAATTTTCGATCAATAATAATGATAAATTTCTGAATCTCATTTTGTGTTGGGTGCTTTCTTCCCATAAAAAAAATGTCGAGCATGCGTTGGAGAAAACACACAAGATCGCCAGCAAAACAAAAAAAAGTGCGTGTAGCGCAGTACACATAACAGAAGTGAAACTTTCAAGGCAGACAAAGAAAGAGGAAGAGACTCGAGAGAGGGAGAGACTCGTGGGAGGGAGAGAGAAAGACTATATATCTAAATAAGTTTACAACATTTGCAGAGAATACAAATAGACAAAATTTACAAATAAATTGCCCTTCATCGCTTGACATATTGGACAAGCCACTTCAAAAGAAAAAAGAAATGTCAAAAATCGAACTTGTGTTTTATTACACTGCAATTCAATGGGCTATACAAGTGTTTACTCCAAAACACAAAACAAAAATCCCAAAAGACAAAATACTTCCAAACTTGTGCTAGGGAAGTAAATTATCAACATCGCAACTTCAAACTTACACTTTATTATACTAAAATTGAATTGGCAATAAACCTGAATACTCTCAAGCAAGGCGAATCTATTAAAGGTGGTATCGGCAAATCAGCTGATTTGATTTTTTTTTCTTTCGCCGTGTCCATGTGGCTGTCAGCTCAAAATGAAACAAGGTGAATTCATTATTTGTTTTCTAGTTTCCCAATACTTTAATTTGACAATCAAACGTACAGAACATTGTTGTTGGTCAAGTGCCACCACTTTAATGAATGCGCCTTGCTCTGAAGTTTTCTTAATATTCTGATTGAAAAAGTTGGAAATTTGTATGGAAATTTTTTGAGAATTTTTTTTTTTTGGGTTTTGCACAAAGTTTGGAACTTTGATTTATGAGGTTTTTGTTATACAATAAACCATATGTTTTTTTTAAATTAACGCAGAAAAATTAGCACGAAAAATATAGTGATTATTGTAAAAAGATAAAGTGACTTCATTCCATGAGCACAAATGTACATAAAGGGTCTTTCAAAAGAAGCGCCCAGAGGTTGTTTTAAAATAAGACTTGTAAAAATTTAGATTCTAAAATACGTCTGTCGTATCTTTTAACAGCGTTCCAATACCTCAAACAGATAATGCCGAATATTTAGGCATTCCATTAGACCGTCATCTTGCTTACTTTTAAAACGAAGCAGCTTGGACTGAAACTGCGATCACTACACTGGTTAATCGGCTACAATCCAGCACTTGCACTAGACAGTAAGTTGCTTATCTACAAATCCATTCTGAAACCGATATGGACGTACGGAGTTCAATTATGAGGCTCAGCTGCAAAATCAAATCTAAAAATTATGGAAAGATTTCAGTCAAAGGTGCTCCACATGTGTGCCAATGCGCCATGGTTTGTACGAAGCGAGATATTCACGGTGACCGGTGACCTAAAAGTTACGACAGTTTTCGAAGAAAAAACAACCTCAGGCAGAGATACAACAACCGACTTGCCAGTCATCCAAATAATCTATTCTCTTTCCAAGATAAGCTACTCTTCAAGATTAAAAAAATGTCAGCCTAACGATTTAAGGGAGAACACCACTGTGACCCCCTGTTTTTTATGCCGTTTTTCAAGAATTTTTTTTGTGGGAAAAAAAAGAGATATTTCAAATTTTTTTGTTTTGTTTTGTTTGTTGTTTATTAAAGATACATAACAAACTTTTTCAAAATTTTCAACCCCGATGGTGGCGCTGGGGAAGCTCCCGCGTCAGGTGCTGTGGCTTCTGCAGTGATCCGCGGCACGCAGCAGAACTGTCTTCAAAGTCGATCTGAAAAAAAATACCGAGTGTTTTCGTTAATAATATGATATTTTGAAGAGAAGTACATAGGGATTTGAAAAAATATGGATTTTTAAAAAATTGGAACGCTTTTCAAATTTAAGGTCGATTTTCGAGCAAAATTTCTCTTCGAAAAAAGGCTATAATTTTTTTTTTTTTTAGATATCGAAAAAACCCTATGTACTTCTTTAGATAATCTAGTTTTATCGATGCAGTCCAAATTTGAAGTCGATCGGATAAGAATTGCTCGAGTTCTACTGCGTGCCGCACTCAAAAAAGTGGTTTTGAGAAAAACGTGTTCAAAGTTTGAAGTTATGCGATAAATTGCGCTGCACCGCTCCACAAAATATTTAATATCTCCGAAAATAATTATTTTTTCGACCTGGGACAAACGGCATTCTATTCTTAAATGTATTCTAGATTTTTCTAGATGGTTTTCAAAAAATCGATTTTTTGAAGTTGTCACAGTGGTGTTCTCCCTTAATACAAAGATTTAAAACGTAAAATTGTAAATGCAAAAGTTATAAAAATGTATAATATAATATATGTACATATATGTTATATGAAGTTCATTATTAAGTAACGAATTCCACTG
The DNA here is from genome assembly GCA_037575425.1 of Anastrepha fraterculus. Taxonomy (NCBI): domain Eukaryota; kingdom Metazoa; phylum Arthropoda; class Insecta; order Diptera; family Tephritidae; genus Anastrepha; species Anastrepha fraterculus. The sequence goes on from JAYXIM010032463.1 coordinate 107,409, forward strand.
GAAGATCTTACTCTAAGTTATTCTTCTTTAAATTGTAGGTAAAAATAGTAGTCATTATTATTGTTATGACAGATTGTATATGAAGATCTAAAAAAAAAATACGCCTCTTAACAATTATATGTGAAAAATTACATAATTTAAATGCTACACCATCTACCTTATGCACGCCTAATGGGGAAATACGCCAAGCAGTTGATTCATGAATGCCTAATTGTTGACAACGTCGAGTCATCGATGTTGAAGGTTGTTCAGCAGCACTTTGCGCTACAGCAGCAATATTCTCAACAGAACATCCAGTTTTCTATACTTAACAGAAACAGTTTCTTGAAATTTTTTCACCAACCTTTGAATTGTCCAGTCATTCGAACGATTATTTGCGCCAAAAAGACATGATTTTTGTGATATGTTGTTTTACAAGGTAATAAATAATTTTTATTTATTTATTTACATGAAATATAGTTATAAATAATAACATTACAATAGCAAGGCAACTAGCATCTGGGGCTATCGGCCTAGACAATAAATAAATTTTAGTTTCCATAATTTTAACGCGTTCGTCGCGTAAAATGGTGCATCTGCCTACTTGACGAATGTCAAAGACGACATAAACAAGTTACCGTCTAGAAATTATTCACTTCTGACAGGTAAGCGTCAGTTTTGAAAGACCTTTTACTCTGAGCTGAGATGAGTTTAGATGAGGTCTGGGCTTTCGATCTGGAAAAAAAAAATTTTTTACTTTTCTAAAAAATAACAACTCACAACAAATTACACTGCCCTGCAAATTTCAATTTTTCTGATGCGAATAAGATGTGACCTAGTGTTCCCGGAGGGAATTTTCGCGCTGAGCACGAATCCGAGTTCAAAAATTTTCCATCACGTCAGGTTTTCAAAAAAAGGGGTTGAAACCCCTAAAAATAGAGTATTTGGCCATTTTTCAAAAATTGTGGAGCAGAACCCTGACGTGCTACGATCTTCGTTATTGTCAGTAATTGAAGGTTGAACTTTGCTCTTTGAAATAAGCCCAAACCCAAATTGTTCGCATGCACCCTTAGAGTAGGGGGTGTACTTATGTCTACGGTCGTGTGTCAGACGATGTATTAGATTTGAAAATTTGAATTTGATTTTTTTTATTTCTTTTTAAATGGAGTGTTTGACTTCAGATTTGTAATCAGCGACACTAAATACCTTAGGAACACTGCACTTTTCATTATATCTTATCTTGGGTGTAGATAAGTTCCTATGTTCATTTTTTTCTCTACCCCCGTAGACATAAGTACACCCCTACTCTAAGGGTGCATGCGAACAATTTGGGTTTGGGCTTATTTCAAAGAGCAAAGTTCAACCTTCAATTACTGACAATAACGAAGATCGTAGCACGTTAGGGTTCTGCTCCACAATTTTTGAAAAATGGCCAAATACTCTATTTTTAGGGGTTTCAACCCCCTTTTTCTCGAAAACCTGACGTGATGGAAAATTTTTGAACTCGGATTCGTGCTTAGCGCGAAAATTCCCTTCGGGATCACTAGGTCCCATCTTATTCGCAAAACCGATGCAGGGCAGTGTTATTGTTTCAAAGCGAAAAAATAACATTCTAAAAAGTAGTTTTATTTCTGATCAAAAAAATATAATTTGATATATGAATTTATTCACTGAGCGGTTAAAAAAACAAATAAAAAAATGAGATTCCTAAATACCAAAAATAATGGTAAATGGTAAATACACCAAAAGTATAAATAGCGCTACCGAAGTCCATAACTTTTTAATCTTATTATGGATAAAATTATCTCAGAGGTAAGGCAATTAGCTCTCATCATGTCCGTCCTAACGTATGGCGCAGAAGCATGGACGATGACAACATCCGATGAAGCGACGCTTGGAGTGTTCGAGAGAAAGATTCTGCGTAAGATTTTTGGAAGTTTGCACGTTGGCAATGGCGAATATCGCAGACGATGGAACGATGAACTATATGAGCTTTACGACGACATAGACATAGCGCAGCGAATAAAGATCCACCGGATACGCTGGCTGGGTCATGTCGTTCGAATGGATACAAACGCTCCTCTGCGTTGGAAAGAAAGAAGAAGAAGGCTGGATACAAAATGAACAATGAAAACATATCAATAATATGTTACGCAGACGACGCTGTTTTGGTAGCTGATTGCGCAAATAATCTTCAAAGGCTTTTTCATCGCTTTGTTATAACTTGCAAAAAATACAATATGGAAGTTTCAACTGAAAACACTAAATCTTTAGTAATATCAAAAGAAAGAAAGAAGCTCGTGCAGAAAACATGAAAACGAAACAACTGTTGCGGACTACTGAAATGCATGCCCTTAGGGCCATAGCTGGGAAAACTAGACTAGCCCATATAAGAAACGAGAAGATAAGGACACAGACAGGGGTGACCGACATTGTAAATTCATAAAAGCCAGAAGACGAGCATGGAACGAACATGTGACAAGAGCCTCTGGCAGTCGGTTGATAAAAATAGCTCGAGATGGGATACCAGAAGGAAGAAGACGACCAGGAAGTCCACCAAAACGATGAGCAGAAAGTTGGATATCTATCTCAGCAGAAAATCAACCACAACAATGATATGAAATGTATGCATTATATTGTACAGGAATGTACAACAATTTATGTGGAATATCCCTAAATATTAAAATGTATTTATGTATCAATGTATATATGTATGTAAACTTTAATGTTTAAATATGTATGTATTTGTGTGCTTAGAAAAACAAGCAAAGCCTATAATAAAAGATAAATAAAAAATAGTTTAAAAAAACTAAAAGACACGCTTTTATTGCTAATCGAACTAAAAAGTAGAAAATAAATTTTAATGACAAAGAGACCTATAATGAAGTAATAGCAAATCGAACGATCAGTCATAGTCAACTACCTCAGAACAGAATTATAACAAAAATTAAGATACAAATAGAGTAATTCAAATTAGAGTTAAAAGCGTGGGATGCATTTTGCTTCACTTTCATAACCCTCTGTACATAGGTAGTTCCCAATAGAATGATTGTAATATTTACTATATCAAGCATCCCACGCTTTTAACTCTAATTTGAATTACTCTATTTGTATCTTAATTTTTGTTATAATTCTGTTCTGAGGTAGTTGACTATGACTGATCGTTCGATTTGCTATTACTTCATTATAGGTCTCTTTGTCATTAAAATTTATTTTCTACTTTTTAGTTCGATTAGCAATAAAAGCGTGTTTTTTAGTTTTTTTAAACTATTTTTTATTTTCTACTTTTTAGTTCGATTAGCAAAAAAGCGTGTTTTTTAGTTTCTTTAAACTATTTTTTGTTTATTATGAATGAAAATTATTTTTATCATTGCAGTCAGTGAATAAATGATTCGATATATTCGTGTTATATTTAATTCCTTTCTTATCGACTGTGAGTCTAAAGCTATGCAGTTATCGGCCGTGATAAAGAAGTAATCGGGATGAAGAACTTATTTCGTGGAGGGAGCCTGAGAAACTGATTTACAAGAATAAAAAAAGATTTTTTCATTTTACAACCAAATTCACCTTACTTTTTGCCCACAGGTAAAAAAAGAAAATATTAATCCTGGCAATCCTAATAAGGATAATGGAAAACTTTTATCAAGTTATTGCATTGCCATCGGTCCTTGATAGGTGTGCAAAATTTCAAGTCGATCAGATGTTTAGAAGCCAGTGAAAATTTAGCTCAAAGATTCCGTTACATACATACATACATACATACATACATGCATACATACAACCCGACCTAATAAAAGTGTGTTAAAAAAAGATTCAAAGATTCAAATTCACCTTACTTTTTGCCCACAGGTAAAAACAGAAAATATTAATCCTGGCAATCCCAATAAGGATAATGGAAAACTTTTATCAAATTATTGCATTGTCATCGGTCCTTGATAGGTGTGCAAAATTTCAAGTCGATCAGATGTTTAGAAGCCAGTGAAAATTTAGCTCAAAGATTCCGTTACATACATACATACATGCATACATACATACATGCATACATACATACATACATACAACCCGACCTAATAAAAGTGTGTTAAAATGATTCAAAGATTCAAATTCACCTTACTTTTTGCCCACAGGTAAAAACAGAAAGTATTAATCCTGGCAATCCCAATAAGGATAATGGAAAACTTTTATCAAATTATTGCATTGTCATCGGTCCTTGATAGGTGTGCAAAATTTCAAGTCGATCAGATGTTTAGAAGCCAGTGAAAATTTAGCTCAAAGATTCCGTTACATACATACATACATACATACATATATACATGCATACATACATACATACATACATACAACCCGACCTAATAAAAGTGTGTTAAAAAGAAGAAGAAGGAGAAGATTGTTAACAATATTTTTTATAGATATCGCTTAAAAAATTTTAAATCGTAAGAGATTCACATACAAGTGACGTGCATATTTTTTAGGTGATTTTTTAAGAGTTATAGGTAAGTTTAAAAAAAACACACGTAAAATTCAGAAAAATGCATGCAATTTTTATTGAAATCGATAGCACAGTCCCTATAATTTAATGTTTGAAGATTATTTCATGCAAATGTTGACCGCGACTGCGCTTCAAATGGTCCATTCGCTTAGTCCAATTTTAGCATACTCTTTCGAATGCTTCGGCCGGTATCTCACATATAAATGCTTTAATGTTGTCTTCCAGTGCGTTAATTGAAGCAGGCTTGTCGGAGTAGACATGCGCTTTAACATAGCCCCACAAAAAATAATCTAAAGGCGTTATATCGCACGATCTGGGTGGCCAATTGACAGGTGCCGAAAGTGAAATGAAATGTTCACCGAACTCGCCTCTCAACAAGTCCATTGTTACGCGTGTTGTGTGGCATGTGGCACCGTCTTGCTGAAACCACATGTCATGCAAGTCAAGCCCCTGCATTTTGGGCAAAAAAAGTTGGATATCATTTCACGGTAGCGCTCACCATTCACAGTTACGTTACGATTCGCAGCATCTTTGAAGAAGTACGGTCCAATGATACCTCCAGCCCATAAACCGCACCAAACAGTGACCTTTTCTGGATACATTGGTAGCTCTTGCAATTCTTCTGGCTGATCTTCACTCCAAAATCGACAATTCTGCTTATTTACGTACCCATTGATCCAAGAATGAGCTTCGTCGCTGAACACAATTTTTCGACTTTAAACTTTCTTACCAGAACACGTGTTTTTATAAAAAAATGCAATGATTTGCAAGCGTTGTTCGTTTGTAAGAATATTCATGGTTAAATTATAGACCAAACTGAAGATGTTTGACAGTGAAACAAAGCACGAAACGTGCGTCAGCTGTTTAAACCAACTGTTTAAAAAGAGAATAGCTAAAAAATCACCCTTTATAACTAATTTATTGTATATTACCATATAAATCGTTAATTTGTATGTTTGTTAAGGTATTTACTACTGTTCAACAATTCTACCGATTCTACTTTTTGTGTGTTAAAAAAATTGTAACACTAAAAATTGAAAAAAATTAAAATTATATTTCAAAAAATAAAAAAATTCAGTAAATTTTCATACAGCTAACAGAAAATTGTTTTCTATAAATATTAAAATACAATTTATATTACTTACATATACATATATATATTATATATAGTATATACATATACGTATATTCGAAACATTTCTGCGATTTTTAGAGCTTCTGATTTTTTCCCTTAAAAATTCAAAAATAATAATTATTTTCGGTTTATGGCATCAACTATAGCATAAATGGCTTCCTGAAAAATACTCTTAATACGTTGCACCTTAATAGTGAAATACTCACATGCACATATACATATATGTACATAAGTATAAAAATACATGTCTATTCAAATTATTATCACATTGCATACGAGTATGCGCTATATATGGATATGCATGTATGTATTCGTACATGCTGCTCTTTAAAAAGTACAAGCACTGAGACAGCATATGAGTATTGGTGAGGAGCACGAAGGTCCCTTTCGTTTGCCGTTGTGCTTGATTACTTGTACGAGAGCAGCTGAGGATACCAAGTGAAATATGGGAGCATTGTTTTTTAAATTCTTTGTTGCTGCAATGCTGTAAACATAAACATCTCATGTAATAAGCTTAAAAGTTTATAGTTTATTTTATAGCTGCAAAAAATGGCACATAAAAAGCAAACAGTGCCATAAGATGAACCATTCGAAAGATACTGTCGGACAAGGCAAGAAAAATCTGTTTTCAACTAGTTTTGCAGTTTAAACCATTTATTTGCATTTGTATGAGTAACTTAAGTAGGTGCAGAAGCTTAAACTGGAATTCACTTTGGAAATTAAAAATATGATTAGGAAAAGTATTTTAAATGCCTATTGTGACTGCTCGTTGTTGTCATAAACATTCTTCACACAATTATGGGGATTAAAGCCGTTGGCTGGATGTATAAATACATAAATCCGTTTTGTTTCGGTAACTTAACACCGACTGCCGTAGGAATGACTGTGTTTCAGTTTGTCAGGCTTGTTGAAAGCACTCACCCTGCCATGTCTGGCACGTCGCCAAGAATATTGAAATAATTCAATTACTGTCCCAAAAGATATATTTATAATTGCGACAAACGTTGGCCATTTCTTCTAAGAGTTCTGTTAGCCAAGACTTAGACATTATGTTACACAACTTGGCCCTTCCTACCATACCGGCAACACGTGTTTCTGATTAGCCTAAACTCCACTTAACTTAGAAAACATGGAGAGCTGCAGGTGTTAGATTCCAAATTGAGAGTCGCTATACAAAATTGACTTTTGAACATAAGGAAATGCGTCAAAGCGAATATAACGACAAAACTATAAATATTGAAATAATAAGTAAAAAACATATTAAACATGGACGGTGGCAAATCTACCAAAGGCGAATCTATCAAAGATGATGTCAGAAGACCAGCCGATTTGTTTTGTTTTCTTTCCCATGTACCTTGCACAAAATGAAATGACGAAAAGTCGTTCCATTCGCACCATCGTCGTATGCTTCTAACCAAAGCGAATCTATTAAAGGTGGTCAAAGATGATAGAATACAAGGATGCGCCTTTCGAAATCGCAGTATCGCCAGGTTCCATGAATAAACAAACAAAATGAAGGGGAATAACTTATTTGTGTAGAGGAAGAGTAGACGAGTAGTAAGCAATGGAAACAACCAACTATCATCCGCAAAAAAAAACGCGCCCAAGTCGGATTTGGATATTTTAGACTAATTTGCGCTTTCACAATTTAACTGGGACACTTCGTTTTCATTAGTTTTGTTTAGTTTAAATCTTACTCAAACTCAAGCCATTTACTGAATTTTCATAAACACGTGATTTTCCCTCCCTCTGCTTATTTTGTTCCTTTGTTTTGTACTGGAAAGGGAGCTCACGTCAGACTTGTCAAAATCGCGAAAAATAAAGTAACCGTTTTAGGAAGACGCCACCTTCAGTATCCAATTCGCCGTGAAAGATGGTGGCAGTAGGCTAGCCAAGGCGCACTCAAAGGTGGTGGCACTAGACCAACAACAATGTTTTGTACGTTTGATTGTGAAAGCAAAGTTTTGGCAAAGTAGAACACAAAGAATGAATTCGCCTTGTTTCATTCAAGACTGGCAACCATATATACACGGCGAAATTTACCGACACCACCTTTAATATATTAGCCTTGAAGCCAGCTGATTTGGTCTTTTCTTTCGCCATGTACATCCGGCTGTCAGCATAAAATTGAATTACAAAACCTATTACTTACATACTCTCTAATTTGTAATTTGAAAATTGAAATTCGGTAATGAATTTAAATTCAAAAATTAGTACGAACATTAAAAAATAATTTCAATAGAACAAATAAACTTTTGTTTTTCTATTTTTATGTTTATTCTTCTTCTTATGTTTATTTCTTCCTTGGCTGGTGTAATCATGATGACGTGCTGAATAACAACCTAGTTTCTAATGGTAACTAAGTAAAATCTAAGTCTTTGCTAGCAAAGCTCTAAATGTCGATAAGCCAATCGAAAAATCGGCATCAACGCGTTGATGTAGCTTCCCTCTCTGTTGATATACTGACAAGGGATACCTATTGAGAATTCCCAATAGTATAGAATTCTCCAAAATTGCGAGGATTTAGAAGTTGTGCTAGTTACTTTAGCATACAAGGCAGATAATAGAAGAGAGAAGAGAAAGAAAAATATGTCAACAAAAGCCTGCAACAGCTGAGTCTAACCAATTTACTGCGAACTAAGTAGCGATTCCGTGATGTGAAGGTCCTTATATGTTCTTTGGGTTCAATAGATCTTTCAGGTCACAGTGCTGATTTTCTTCTGCGTGTTTGAGCAGTAATTTTGTGGCAGAAAAACACTTGGAAGCTTGTCATTTTCTGCCGAGTGGCAAACTCTTAAGAAAAATTATTTTACGCCCTTAGGATCTAAGCCAAGAACTTGCAATTTTATTGGTAAAATTATTGTAAAATATTGAGGTGCGATTTAATCTCGCCCTTAAAAAAGTAATAAGTGAAGTTGGCGTAACCATAGACAAAACTCTATTCTTCAAATCGGTAAAAATCCGGTCATATGTAGATAATTTGGGTATTATAGTGACATCCCTTGATGACCTTAAAGAAACTTTTGTAAAAATTGATAAAGCGGCAAGAAGAAGTGGTTTATCACTTAACACAGACAAGACGAAGGCAATGGTGCCATCACCACAAGGACAAGCAGTGCTGAACATGGGCCAAAGTCTTAAAATAGGTCTCCACAAATTTCCAAAATGGTCAGGAATTCAAATATCTCGGTGTCAAAATCGACAATAAAAACAAACTTGTCGCGAACCAATGCTACCTTGTTTTACAAAGGCACCTAAAACGTCACATATTTGGAAGGCCAGTGAAAATAACAATTTATCGTACCATTACTCTTGTACGCTAGTGAAACTTGGACACTAAACAAGGCCGATGAGAAAAAACTCAACGTATTTGAGCGTAAAATCCTACGAAAAATATTTATGAAAACGGCATTTGGAGAATACGAGCTTTAAAGACTGTATAATTTGGATATTGTCACGACAATAAAGCTTAACCGTCTGCGATAGGCTGGTCACAAGGTATAAGGGCAGGCGGAGCATACCCACCGAAGAAAATCGTACTGGGTACGTACAGAAGAAATAGAGGCAAAGGAAGACCAAAACTCCGATGGTTGAATGGCGCAGGTCGGACGCTGAGGTATTTGGTATATGTTATTGGAGAGCTCATGCAAGTGATTAATCAAACTGTAGACAAATTTTACAGCAATTTCGGATCGGGTTGTTGAGAGCTTACAATGATGATGATGATGATTGTGGCGCGATTGAGAAAAATTTAATGCATCCAAAATATTAATTTGCAAGGTAAAAGTGGAAATGTGTGTATTCATAACCTGCTTGTGCTAATAAGTTTAAGGGGACCCCGTGGTCTTGAAATTTCAAAAAAACGATTTTTTGTTTTTTCAATATTTCGAAAGTATAGGTTTTTAAGAATTTATGTATAAACCTCTGTTAATAACAGAGCTAATGTTATTAACATGACAAGTGATGTTAAACAATATAAACGATGTTAAATGTTAAGAACTTAAATGTTATGAACTGTTAATGGAAAAACAATGTTGGGGAACCTAAATTAAACAGTTCTAGCAACAAATAAACAAATAGTAAACAGGAATATTGGATGGAAAAATACGGGAGCGTGTCATTATTCTGTATTACAAAATTCTGGGTGACAAAATTCTGTAAATTGCAAAAAAATTCTGCTTTTTAAAATTCTGCTTTTTTAAAATTCTGCTTTTTAAAATTCTGCTTTCTAAAATTCTGCTTTTTCAAAATTCTGCATGTTTAATGCGAAAAATTCTGCTTTATTCAAGTTTTGTGATTTTCGTCATACAAGAAGTACCAAACTAAACATTTATTCCATAAATATACATATATGTTTAAGCGATAACAATATTTTAGCTTAGCCAATTACAATATTTTTTGCAATTCTTTTTAAATATGTAGTGTGACTTAATTCATTTCTTTTCTTAATAATTCTTCGCAACTGTTTGCTTTTTTTAATTATTTTCCTTTTTCTTCTAACTCTTTCTCCATTTTCTTTTCTTGATATTTGAGTTTTCGCTAAAATAAGTTCCTTTTGCAAACTTAGCACAAGATGGTAAAATTGCGAATTTCTTCTTCCAACAATAACTTTCAGCCGCCGATGCCACGCTTCAATATTGTTTTGTGTTCTAGGAAACGTTTCTGTTTGCGATGCATTATGGTCATGCACTGACCAAAACTCGGGAGAATATTTGGAATTATTATTATTTATATCAATATAATTTTTATCAAATTAAATTCCTCATTTGTGATAGAAGTTCTCATCTCCAGGTAATATTTGATTGCAAACATACCTATGTACATACCAATGTATAAATGTTGTCAACTATAATTAACGTAGGTATGTACATAGGTATGTACGAATATGTTAAAAACAATGGGGCGCATATACTCAAATTGTGTAAAAAGTTTTACTAACAAATAACCATACCTAAATTTGACAATGAATATCCCACAATGTTCTGTATTACAAAATTCTGTATTAAAATATAATGTTAACAATGTTAAAGAGGTAATGTAATTATTTTGGAAAAGTGCGCACTTTTTCAAAATAATTACATTACCTCTTTAACATTGTTAACATTATATTTTAATACAGAATTTTTTAATACAGAATTTTGTAATACAGAATTTTGAAATACAGAATTTTAGAAAGCAGAATTTTAAAAAAGCAGAATTTTAAAAAAGCAGAATTTTAAAAAGCAGAATTTTAAAAAGCTGAATTTTGTTTTTAGAATTTTGTACATACAGAATTTCGACACCAACCC
>JAYXIM010032464.1:0-39000 GCA_037575425.1 Anastrepha fraterculus
GGTATTATTAACAACTAGTCGTCACTAATTATAAATTCGGTAAGAATGATGATGATACACTTGGTTGTATTTTAAATTCTTCAAGTAAATCAAATTAATAATAATCAATAAGAAGGCATATGCAAATACAAATATGTAAATCTATATACATATCAGAGACCTGCATGGCTCACTGTTTTCTTGAGTTGTTCATACGCTAAATTTCTTGCTCACATTCAGTCAATTGAACCAAAATATTTGGTCAAGTGCAGTCAGCTCATGCAGGCGAACGCGTAGTTCAGCTCAGTCAACACGTATGATCTAATGTCTTCGGCTCAAATCTAATCATTGAACAAAAAGCAGCATTGAATGAAATTAGCATCGGCCTTTGCGTTCAAACGATCAAACTTGTTCAAAGAAGTAAATGTCATTATTGTAAATAGCACATGTTCGAGCACTCGAGCGTTGGCGTACAATGTACGCTGTAAATTGCGTTTCGTATTTGAAAGGATTAGTTTCAGCAATGTTTCCTTATTAACATTATTTTATTTCGTGTTTTATTATAAGTTTTAAGAAAAAAAAAAACAAATATGAAAATATAGTGTTTTTGCTTTAAAATTTTGCTTTTACTTTGCTATCGTTAGCTACAAGCAAAAACTCATGCGGGATCATACGTGTTCAAACCGGCTCATTTGGCTCTATAGCCCTTTTATTCTTGCTCAAAAAAATTAATGTATAGCCGAACGAGCAAATACCCGAAACGGCTGCTATGAAGACGATTGGTGATAACATCGGAGAGCTAAAACGCAGCACATGATTTGATTGAGCTGAAATAAACAATGACAATAACTTATTTGAACAAGTTCGATCGTTTGAACGCAAAGGCCTGTTTTTTTGTTCAAGCGAAGCGTATGAATGTTTTACACTGAGCCGGTGCAGTTCTCTGATACATATGCGCATATACATGCATATACATATATGCTCATTCAAGTAGGAGAGAGCCAGATGTCGAACGTTGCCGAATGCAGGAACCGATTGTGCTCTTTGTCGTTCATTTCGCTTGCAGTTCAAGCAAGGTAACGACCAAAGAGCAAGGTAACGACGATTGAGCAAGATAACGACGATTGAGCAAGATAGCGACCATTGAGCAAGATAACGACACATTTTTCGTGCGTGCAGCCGGCCAAATCGAATTATAAGACGTTATCACGTCAAAACTCATAAATTAAATTGAACATAACAATAACACCTTTATTTAAAAAAACGCACTTTCTAAAGCCAATTTGTCACGCCTACAAAGTTCTTTAAGTAATTCAATAAAAATTTGGTATTTTATTTTCTTTAAATGAGCATTTTAGTGCGTTTTTATATCCAAAGCTAGGCAACACTGCAGTAGCGAGAGAGAGATTTGACTGCTGGAAGAAGAACAGCAACAATAAGTCCCGATTTACACGAGGAGACATCTGGAAGGGAGACACTGGAAATTCTCTTTTGATGTTTCATTCGCGTACACACGGGCAAAAATGTTTCCGCGACATTTTGACATTTAATACTTTAGCATCGTCTGGTTCGGATGTATTCTAGCAGGCGCTTACATGTAAAGCAGAGAGCGTTCGACAACAGTTTCTTAAATATATGAATGAAAAATGCAAACTTCTTAAATAATAAATAATTTGTTGTTTTTTTTATTGAAATATATTTATAAATTCTTATACTTGAATAAAAAAAATTTAATTCAAAATACTTCATATGTAAATAATTAACTTAAAATTAACTTGAGTATCTAGAGATGCAGGGAAAAATTAGAAATCAACATAAACATGTCCCATAACTATTTTAAATTATACCTACTTTACTAGCAAAAATAATCGTGCATTTCCCAAGCAGCGTTCGGATGTTTGTCATCGTTGTTATCTTCCGTTTGATTGAAAACCAACACATAACATAGAACTTTCTTCCACAAAAGAAGAAAACGAATGAAGCAACTGTCAAAAATTGCTTTAAGATAAGAAATACGAATAAGAAGAGCAAAGCGTGTCGCCGAGTACGGGAGACAAAATCCCTTCTCTCTTCCCCGACCGTCCTTCGCCCTTGAACAAAATGTTTCCCTTCCAGATGTCTCCTCGTGTAAATCGGGTATTACATGTAAAGCGGAAAACGTTCGTCAACAATTTCTTAAATATATGAATGAAAAATGCAAACTGGCTAAATATAAATAATTTGTTCTTTTTTTATTTAAATATATTTATAAATTATTGTACTTAAATAAAGCAAATTAAATTAAAAATACTTCATACATAAGTAATTAACTTAAAATTAACTTGAGTATCTAGAAATGCGGGGAAAATTAGAATTCAACATAAAAATGCCCCATAATATATTTCAAATTATACCTACTTTACTAGCAAAAATAATCGTGCATTTCCCAAGCAGTGCCGGATGTTTGTCATCTTTGTTATCTTCCGTTTGCTTGAAAACCAACACATAACTCAGAACCTTCTCCCACAAAAAAAGAAAACAAATGAAGCAACTGTCAAAAATTGCTTTAAGATTGGAAATACGAATAAGAAGCACAAAGCGTGTCGCCAGTACAGGAGACAAATTCCCTTCTCTCTTCCGCGGCCGTCCTTCACCCTCGAACAAAATGTTTCCCTTCCAGATGTCTCCTCGTGTAAATGGGCACTGTCTCCGTGTGCAAGTCCGGTGTAACTCCCAAAGCTGAGCCTAACATAAAGCAGACTGATAGTGTAGACTGGTCACTAGATATATGGATTTAAACGAAAATTTGTAGAATTCATACATTTTTTCATTTAATGTTTTTAGCCCTTTTTTGGGAAATATTCAGTATAATTCACGCTTTGAAAAAAGGATGTAAATGGGAGATAGAGGCGTGTATCCCTATTTTAAAACTGAAAGCCGTACCCTCCGGAGCCTTACAGTTCTTAAGTAATTTATTGTTACAATTGGGTAATTTAGCAAAATTTTAGTATTACCAGACCCCTAAAAACAGCAAGATTTTCGTCTACAGGTAGGATTTCATGAAACTTTCGACTAGCACGTGTTTATAAATTTGTAAAATTTTTGCGTAAAGCTCTTTACCGCGTGGGCGGCCGTTGTCAAAAGTAACTCTCATCTGTCCAACTCCGGCTACTCTTTCCATAATATTTTTGCGTAGAACAGTTTTCCGCCTAGGTGGCCTTCGTCCGCACTTTACAAAAAAGCTATCATAAATTAGAACGCAATATGTATGAGTGCAGATGGAGACACGATAACCCCATCCCCATCAACTCTGAATATTTAATTTTTGTTCGTATTTTTATTTTCATTTGCAAGCATCCGGCAACACAATATTGTTGCCAATTCCAATGAATGAATGCATTTGCATTTTATTTTCATTGAAATAATTTGAATACAAATTTAAAAAACCCACGCGTGTAATTGTTTATTTTATGAGTTGCAGAGAAATTTAGAAGGAAACATATTATAATATGCCAAATTATAGTGAAGTTCCATTAAAGAAATCATTATACTCTGCCCAAAATTGCCCATGCGGCAGTAAACCAAACATGACAGTTTTTGGTTACTATCGAATCTTTTCTCTAATTTCACAGAAATATCAACATACTTGTTTATTTTGCTATTGCCTTTGTTGAGTAAATAGTAAATTGAGCAACGGCGTGATATCAATTTCGGTATTTATACTTCAGGGTTTTAGCAATGCTATAACAACCGCAGTTAATGTGTTCAGTGCATTAGTATTCCGACAGTTGAATTCATTTTTTGTTAATAATGGTGCAGTAATACTAGAAATCTTTTGCGCAAATAGCATTTACGAGTAGTTGCAGTTTGCTGTAGGACGAGTGCAAACGTGATCTCAATAACGTTCGGACGTGTTCGATATAAAAGCAGAAAAAATATAAAAAGTTATTTTTTGGCTTGTAAAATTTAAAGCTTGCGGCTCACACCTCGATTTTAGTCAATTGTTTCCGTTCCCCCTATACCCTTTTGACCACCCTGTGTTTTTATAAATTTGCGTGAATTCCAGGAGTGTTCTTGCCAGTGTTTTATTTGGTTCATTCGTGGAACGGCTTTGCGGAATTTGCTTTTTGTTGTTCATTCGTCGGGCATGCAGACCAGAGAACGCAGAGAACGTTAATTCTGCGAAGTGTAAATGACAGTTCTATTTCTGGCAAAGTTTTTCATACGAGAACAAAGAATTACTTTAAACGTGGAAAAGTACAAGTTACAGAATAACAAATCGCTAACAAAAGTCTGTGATTGAGAAGAATGTTGGAATAGCTGCAGATTAAAGACGGCAGAAACAAAGAATAAGGGCGGAAAATAAATTGTCTTCCTCTTTTGCGTTGCCTGTGGGTTTTGTTGTTTTTCTCCGTGGTTCTCTGCAAGCGCCAACGTCTACGTCAGCGGGAAACTGCAAAAGTTTTTCACTACTGCTTGAAAATAAAAAGAAAAATCGTGAAAAAATTGTGCAATTGTGACAAAAACAATTTGAAACGCTTTCTATTAGCCCTAGAATAATTAGTTAAGAAAGGCGATAAAACATAAAGTACCAAAAGAAACGACATAAATACGAACAAGTAAGAAGATAAATAGAAGTTTCTGATCGGGGTTGTAGCTTTCAAGAAATTTCGAAAGCCGTGCAAAACAATTGTTGAATTTGATTTGTTTGACTAAAGGGGTTTTATGTCTGAGTTCTACGTTGGCTATGGATTGTAAATTTATTGTTTATAATGCGGCTCGAGACAACAACTTAGCGCAATTGAAGGTAAGTGGACGGAGTTTACCTCAAAGAGATCTTGCTATTGATTTTAATACACATATGAATAACTAATGAAAACATATATATTTTGTACACCTTTGTTTAATTTTAAAGGATATTTGGCGAATAATGTATACTCGACATGAAGTTACACCTCTCTTGTATAACCGATAAGTCCACAGCCCCGGCCGAATTAATACTAAAAAGTTCAAAATTCCCAAGCCTGTGCAAGTGGCTGCGGTCCTAATAACAATGAGACTGCAGCCGATATGAGCCGGAAGCTATTGTGCATCCCTAGCAAAATCGATTTCTTTTGTTTTTAGTATGATCCTGAATTTCTTTTCAAATTTAGTGACCTTAGTAATATCATCCCTGGGCAGCTTGGCAAGTGGAAGCTGCAGGTTCAAATATTCCATTTTCTTGGATGAGGTAATTTTTCCTTTACCAAAACCTTCCCTAGTCGAGCGCCACGTCCGCAGCTGTAGAGCAGCTGTAGCTCAACTCTAAGCGAGAGTCCAAGTCTTTAATTTTGCAGAAATTATTCTAAAATAATGATAAGAGTATTTAAAATCATAGTCCTAACCGTTAAGCATATTAATGTCTTTAACTGGATGAATTTCAAAGGCACTGATTCCGTTTTGTGGTCTAACGTTCGGCCTTCGGTCAAATTTTTAAGTACTTTTGCGGTCTTTTGTGCCCTATCTTTACTAAGTATAAAATTTTTATAAATTTACAACGGTAATTGAGTTTTACTTTTGTAGTCGTGAAACCATATCCCATATAATTAAATGTAAATTTACTCTCGATGTGGAATGCCAAATCCAAATATTGTTTCTTATTTCTTTATTATTTGTAAAAACACGATTTTATAATATGTAAATTCATGTATTTCTCTAAAAATGTGTGCGAATTTGACATCTTTGATATTGTGACGTAGATGACTAGAACACTAATATTTGGTATTGTTGTTGTAGCAGAATATACATTCCCCATACTTGCATACGGGGAATGGTGCTGGAGTGACAGTCCTTGGCCGGATATAAATCCGGGTCGATTCGGTTACGTAGAACCGACTGTCGTGGAAACGTATTGGTATTCATCATCATTCTTGTATGTAGATACCTAATACCTTTCAGGTTTTTGTTTCCATGATAACCACGCCAACGTTGCCAATACGACTCGGAATTATATTCAACTTAGGACTCCTTCCAGTGGCATTTCTCGAAAATGTATGTTGTTAAAACAACAGCAAATGATATTAAAATTAAATTGCATTTAATTACCTTGAGAATGAGCAAGTCAATATGAGCTGTATTATCTTTATTATTTTCAAAAGATTTTTAGAGGGGTAAATCCTCTGTACCGAAGTAATATTCAGATACATATGCATACTCAAAAAGATCTGAATGAAAGCAACGAATACATATAAACTAATATTTTTTAATATTTTTAGTTTTCGTATCTTTCTTCTTTCGTATAGCATTGGATTGATTTTCCATAAATATTTTTTTAAGTTTTGCTGCCGCTTCCATTCGTAAAGGTCAGCATCTGGTTGTGTATCTGGTTTGCTTTGACTCCAATTCTCCGATAAGATCTTTCTGTTAGTTTCTGTGAATTGCCAACAAGTACGTGAACGAGGAAGGGCAAATTGACAGTCAAAAGAACATCAGTCACTGACTCAAATGCTAAACGAATCAGAAATGAAAAGCAATAACCGTACGGTCAAAAAACTCAGACCACTCTTGAGTTTCTGAACGGTTAAATTTCTTGTTTTGGTTTATGCTGATTTTTTTGACTTCTTTTTTTCAACAACGCTCTAGCTCAATCAACTATTGCAGCTTTATCGTGTTTCAAGCTTTGGTTTATACAGATTGATGGTGCTTGTAGCAAATATCTTAAACCAGAAGGCTAATGTTCGCCAGTTTGCTATTATATATACAAATGTGTATAATCAGACTAGTTTGTGTTCATGTG
Organism: Anastrepha fraterculus; assembly: GCA_037575425.1. Lineage (NCBI taxonomy): Eukaryota > Metazoa > Arthropoda > Insecta > Diptera > Tephritidae > Anastrepha > Anastrepha fraterculus. The sequence continues at coordinate 6,734 of JAYXIM010032464.1, forward strand.
TGAATGCAGGTAACTAAACGGAGTTAAATCTAGCTTTACAATCGAGTAATCGAGTAAGATCAATGCGATTATTTCCATTCCAAAGAGTAGGAGGCAGCATTTTCGCAAATAAAAATAATGTATTCGCAATCAATAGTTTCGATTCCGATCACATTTGTCAAAAACTTGTAATAGGGGTTTCATGCAATTGGCAATACAAAATTCAGTTTTAATACACATAAAAACTGATTCTATTTGGCTCTCAGAATCTACAATAATAGAAACTGGAAAGTTTTGGTGTAGGCGACACTAATATTTTCTGGGAAGATAATGCCTGTAACGATTGGATCAAGTACATAACCACGAAAAACTGCACAAATCGAATAATTGCAAGATGTTTTTTCTAAATCGTATACGTGTTTTCGTGCAAATAAACAATGACTCATACCGAAAATGCAATTCCGTAATTGTTTCTTGTTTTTAAGACTCTCATCATAGATGTGTATACAATGAAAAAAAATAGACTTATGATGTTTGAACAAACGGAATATAATATTTTGAAAAACAATGAAGCAGTTTTCATTATTATTTTACTGTGCTTTCATTATTGTGTTTTTAGTAAGTTTAAAAGGCTACCTTCGTATTATGATTATTTCTATTAAAACTATATGTGTCCGCCGTAGTGGAAGAGATTGATGCGCGAGTACCATTCGGAATAACATAGGTTCGAATCTCCTGCTCGACAGACAATGGCAAGCCTGCGAGTGCAGGCGAGGCGGCGTAAAACAGTGGGCCCCTTTATTTTGTGGAAAACATCAATACTATATTTTACAAATAAATTTGCAAAATACTGTAAGTAGATGATGCCGGGCGCCGATGCTATTTTGTACCCATGTTGGTTAGTTGTGGTCATGTATTGAGTAACATTTCGTGGATTTCGTGGAAAATTCTAATGATTTCCATTATGTTTTTAGGGTAATCTGGAGTTTCTTGTATTTGTTGCCCTTCTTGGAGATGGGGCAGTGCAACACAATGTTCAATGTCAATGTCGTCGAGTAGAATGAACAGGATAGCGGTTCGTGTTTAGTGTACAGATGTTTGCTAGAGAAGAGTGTTGTTTCCAGTCTCACTCTGAGGAATGATATGCAGTCCTACCGATAATGTACGATGTTGTATTTTGGTCTAATGGATGGATTGTTGTGTAAGGAATAAGCTTGAGCAATTCCAAGACTTCAATTTAATTTCGGAATATACTCTGAGAATCAAGATGTGATTAGTGAGTCAAAGCATGGGTATTCATATGCTAGCGGCAGAGTGAGCGCACTTTTTGCTGCTCTGTTGTTGTTGTTTTTGTAGCAGTAACTCTGCCCTCTCAGTGCAGTGTATTCACCAGTCGTCTTCATCTAGCTCATCTAACGGTAGGCCCAGGAAACTTGCTGTTTCGACAGGTTGGGCCCAGAGGGAGAGGGGTGTTAGGTGAGTGGGTTTGAGAGGGAATGTGAATAGGTGGTTAGTATCGCGTGGTGTGCCTTCACATGCCGGAAATATATTGAGTATAATGGGGTCTATTCTGGTTAGGAAGAAGTTTAACCTACTACAATATACAGAACATATATTAATTCCCATGGCAGCCGGTTCTACGTTACCGGATCCTACCCCCAATCTTTCGTCACTGGAGCAACTCATTGCAGCAAGTTTGCTCCAAATACTTCTCTTCCGGGCTGGCGTCGAACCCAACCCCGGACCAGAAGTATTTTACTGCTGCATTTGTCACAAACGGCTCCACCCGAACTCCACCTCGGTTAGGTGTAATAAGTGCAACGGGTGGTGCCATCTTAATACCAGCTCAGGCTTTAAGACTCACAGGGAGTGGTCCACAAGGTATGTGGCCACGTGTTGCTCCCGCCCACAGGCGGCCCCTACCTCAACGGCGATACTGCCTTCAGTGGCGGCACGTCACACTGCCGCCACCAACAACACCTCAACGGTAAGGAGCCCCCACGAGCAACACAACTCCCTCTCTGACCCACAACCCTCCAGCTCCTACCCCAGTGCGGGGACAAACCAGCAGCTCTTGGTCCCCCGCACAGTCTGCTCCGTGTGTCAGACCGTAGTTCCTCGGAACTTGACAACTGTCCAATGCAATTCTTGCAGTGGCTAGTGCCATTTTCGACTTCGTTGCCCCCTGCTGCAGAGCTCTGCACCCGCAACCGCCCCCAGTGGCTAGGCCGCCAGTCAACATCAGGCCACTACCAATTTTGCAGAACGCACAGCAGGACCAACGTAGACAATATCACGCATCCCTCACCCCCCGAGTTACGACCATGCTCCCGCGAAGCTTCAAGCTATTGCAACTGAACTGCAACAGACTCACGAGCAAGATTAACGAAATAGTCGACTTCATGAGCCGGTATGGGAGACAAAACTGCACGCTAGCTCCCCCCTGTTTACCACAACGTGCATAGAAAGGACCGCGAGCGAGGCAACGGTGGTGGCCTAGCGTTCATAGTCCACCATTCAGTGCAGTATCGTCTCATCGATGAAGGCATCGACCGCAGGGAAAGCACCTTAGAATGTCAAGGTATAACTGTCCGGTCAGGCGATGCCGAGCTCGAAATTTATAATATCTATATACCCCCTGTCACCTGCTGCCCGGCAAGATATCTCCCTGATATCGGTGCGCTCATCAGGGGAGAAAACCGATTGGTAGTAGGTGACTTTAACGCGCATCACGATCTTTGGCATTCAAGCCTGCCAAATGATCGTAGGGGACAGCTATTGGCAGAGCAGATAGACAATTCGACATTCAGCACTGTAAATGACGACGCCCCCACTAGGGTAGTGGGCAATTGCAGCAGCTCGCCTGACATCACAATTGCTAGCGCAGGTCTGATAAATAGCAAAACCTGGCGACCTATGCTATCGCTTCCATCAGCCCACTTGCCCATTATCATCTCGATCGAGAAACTTGCCGACTTTGTTTCCGCGGATCACCGGTCATATATCAACTTTAACAAAGCTGGTTGGACCAGATTCGCGGAATTTACTGAGGACATCTTCGCAGCCCTATACATTCCCACCGATGTGCGCGCAGGCGAACGCGCATTCCGCAAGGTGATCACAGCCGCCGCGGCCCGCTTCATACCCGCTGGACGGATCCGGGACATACGTCCCAATTTCCCAGCCGAAGCAGCTGTTCTGGCGAATGAGCGTGATCGCCTACGCCAGGCCGATCCCGGGGATCCTCGAATAAAGGATCTCAATTCAGAGATCCGGCAACTGGTAACCCGACATAAGCGGACCAAATGGGTAGAGCATCTGAAGTCCTGCAACTTCATCTCTGGTGTGCGCAAGCTCTGGTCCACCGTAAGGTCCCTGTCGAACCCGACGAAGCAGAACGACAAGGTGGATATCACCTTCAACGGTCGTACTTCGTCGGATCCGAAGAGATGCGCGAGCTACTTTAGCCGGCAATTTATACTGTATCCTCCGGTCGACAGATCCAAACGTTGTGCACAAACTGATATACAACAGTGCACCGCTTGCTTCATCCAGCGACGAGGTTCAGGGGGCCATCAAACATATGAAACCATCTAAAGCCATTGGCCCTGACGGACTAAAAATGCTGGTGCTGAAAAAGCTAGGTGCACTGGGAGTAGAATTCCTCACCAAGGTCTTCAACCTGTCTATGGCCACTCTCGTCATTCCTGATAAGTGGAAATTAGGGAGAGTGGTCCCACTACTGAAGCCACGGAAACCCGCCAACCAAGGAGAGTCCTATCGTCCGATAACTCTCCTTTCCCCAGTACTGAAGAAGCTTGAAGCCCTTCTACTCCCACTCCTTACAGAACACCTGACTCCAGCCTCACACCAGCATAGTTTCCGAAGAGTGCACAGCACCACCACGGCACTCACCGTCATAAACACCCAGGTAAACCGCGGACTAAACCAAAACCGCCCCTGCGCGAGGACTGTCCTAGTAGCGTTGGATTTACAAAAGGCTTTCGATACAGTCAGCCACGCCACGCTACTAGCTGACATTTTACAGTCGATACTCCCGACAGGGCTGAAGAGGTGGACCGCGAACTACCTGAGTGGTCGTCACGTCGGTGATATTTCAAGACCAAACGTCAAAACAGAGAAAAATAAACCAGGGAGTACCGCAGGGTGGTGTCCTTTCACCCTTGCTTTTTAATTTCTACATTTCGAAACTCCCCCAGCCACCAGAGGGAGTCTCACTGGCCTCATACGCCGACGGCTGCACGATAATGGCGTCGGGCAATGACATTGATGGCCTATGCACAAAAGTAAACGACTACCTCGCCCGCCTTTCTCGCTTCTTCACTGCGAGAAACCTAAAAATTTCTCCCACTAAATCCACGGCGACCCTTTTTACCACCTGGACAAAGGAGGTCAAGCTGCAACTTCAGGTACACGTCGATGATACCCCAATACCGACGGTAAACAACCCCAGAATATTGGGAGTCACCTTTGACAATTTGCTCTCCTTCTCAGCGCAAACAACCGCGATTGTAACGAGAGTACAAAATCGCAACAAGGTCCTCAAGTCGCTTGCCGGCAGCACTTGGGGCAAAGACAAAGAAATGCTGCTGTCGACTTTCAAAGCAATAGGCCGACCGGTTCTTAACTATGCTGTGCCTGTGTGGTCGCCCGGAACCAGTGATACGCAGTGGACGAAGCTCCAGACCTGCCAAAATACTGCAATTAGGACCGCGACAGGATGTCTCCTGATGACCCCAATATAACACCTGCATGACGAGGCTCACATGCTTCCTGTGACGGAGCATAACAAACTGCTCAGCAAACAGTAGGGTGTCACCGTAGGCCTCACCCATGCAGACACCTGCTTGAGCCTGAACCACCTCCCAGGCACATCAGGAGGCACTTCCTCAACTACGTGGACGAGATCCTGGACAAAACAGACAGACCACTCCAGGATCCGACAGTGTACAGATAGGCCATAAACGACATTCATCGGGAGACCCTTACCACCTTCTTAAGTTCCCGACCCCCGAATGCCGTTATCGGAGACCAACCACCACCTATTGCAGACGAAGGGCTCCAGCTTCCCCGAGAGTTCCGCGTAACCTTGGCACAATTACGTTCTGGATACTGTAGCAGGTTAAACCCCTACTTATCCAGAATCGACCCCGACATACTAAATATATGTCCGGCATGTGAAGGCACCTCACACGACACTAACCACCTTTTCACATGCCCCATCAAACCCACTCATTTAACACCTCTCTCCCTTTAGTTTCCTGGGCCTACCGTTAGATGAGCTAGACGAAGACGACCGCTACAACAACAACAGAACGTAATTGAGTCAATGTCCAATAATTTAGTCCAATAACGGCATTTGAGGATCGGGGGAAGGTGGTAAGAGTCTCCCGATGAATGTCGTTTGACATCTGCCTGTATACTGTCCGGTCCAGTAGTTGTAGTTGTGTTTTCTCCTGGACCTTGCTTGGGAGTCGGCTCAGGCTCTAGCATATGTCCGCAGTTATAATTCCCTTGGCTGTCCTGATTCCAGTGTTTTCACAGGTCTGGAGCTTTGTAAGAAGAAGGTGGTGTACATGAAAGTTATCTACATCCAATCGGTTTTCACCTCTGATGAGCACACCCAGGGTGATATACAGCCGGGCAGCAGGAGACAGGGGTATGTAGACGTTAATTATTTCGATCTCGGCATCACCTGGCCGGATAGCTTGACATTCTGAGGTCCTGTCCCTGCGGTCGATGCCTTCGTTATTGAGACGATACTGCACAGTGTGGTGGACTATAAACGCTAAGTTTTGGAACGCAGCTATTAAGATTCTATATCGACTCACAAAGTCGATTATCTCATCAATATTTACTTGAGAGTCGTTGCAGTTCAGTTGTAGGAGCTTAAAACTCCTCGGGATGAGAGTCGCGAATCGAGGTGTGAGTGGCGCGTGGGGTTGCATACGGTGGCCCTGCTGTGCATTCCTCTGTTGTTGTTGTGGCCTAATGGTAATAGTCGGTCGCGCCACAATGGGTGGTGCTGTTAGTCGGATGAACTTCGTGGAAACGTTTGGATCCTATTTGGGGTGCTGGCCGATTGCACTAACACATTGCGTCAGGTAGCGCCCGTGGGGGCTAAGGGCACCAGATGGCGGGATCGACATGTGGCCACATACCGTGTGGTCCACGAATGGGTAGCGTTAGATCGTGCAAAATGTTGATGATATTTCTTATACTGCAGGTTGCAGCTTGTAATTTCGTTTTAGAGAGATTGATATGTTTCTAAAATACTCATGAAGGCTTGCTTGTGTTGTGGTTATTGATTTGGCTTAGGAACATTTGGTCGTCTGCTGTTCGCCCAAAGGTTGATTTGCTCTCTTCGATACGGTCAAAGGTTTGCTTGCAAAAAAAAAATTAAAGAATGAAATACCAAAACAATTTTTTTTGCTCCATTTCAACAGCGCCATTATCGCGAACTAGATCATAGATCGTGAAGTTAGTTTAAGGGGGTAGTATGGTATTTTTTTTTTTTCATTTTTTTTTTTTTTTTTAAATTATTCTATAACATCTTAAGATTATTGTGTGAAAGTTTGAAGTGCATTAGAGTAAAATTGACAAAGACACAAAGGATTAAGTATCTACCTCTCCAACCGGATTTCAAAAAAAAAAAATTCGACGTTGTTACCTGCGAAACTTTATTAGCTGATGAAATCAATTTGGTTTTTTGATTTTAGTTGATCCAGTAATGAGTTCTGAGGGACACCGCAATAAAACTTTTTTATGAGACGTCCGCGAAGATTCGCTGCCACCAACTCATTTCTTCATAAAAATCAATGAAAATTTCACACAATATTCTTTAAATATGACTTTATAATGAAGTAATTTTAAAATTTTGAATAAATCAACTGTGTCGACAAAAAAAATTTCGAAAAATATGCTTGTTTTACACCGAATTAACCATACTACCCCCTTAAAAAGCTTTCACATCTTATTTGAAAGAAACATATCGCACCCTAAATACAAAAGGGTCACAACTCAAAATGTACTTCTGCTCAAATATGAACGGGACGTTATCAATAAAACGGTCCGCGGATGACATATGGCAAAAATAAATTTTTTGTTTTTTGGTAGGACTGTTATAAGCTTACATGACAAATTTCAGCGTGATATGTCACATAGTTTGTTTTCTGTGCTACTGTAAACAAGTCAAGCTCGAGAGTGGAACATTTTGAGTTGTGCCCCTTTTGTATTTAGGGTGCGATATGTAGAAATAGTAAACGAGAAGAAAACAAGCGAAAACTTTCTAGTTTCGCAGACAACTGATATTTTATTTAAATTTGAAAATTAAAAGTGAAATACGAAAAATTGGACCTAGTGTGTTCTCCAGACACATGGGTAAGGTCCAAAGTAGATTTATTTTCTTCTTCCCTATCTGTATTCTTTATATTTCCTACGCTAAATTTAATTTTGTGATTTGCACAAATTGTAAGTAGCCGTTTTGGATCAGCTGTTTTTCCCTGCTGGTGAGAATGTTTCCAAAAATTAAATATCGCATTCTTCTAAATTTTCCCTATAAAATAAAATATGAACTTCGCGAACACAATCTACAGAAAGTATTGTCTATGTAACAGTGATGCTAAACGCATGCTGCTATATCGGAGTTTTGTGCCCCACGGCACACCTCTAGACAATTCGTACATAGTTCGATAGGATGAGGCTAGATTCCAACTACGTTAAGTGAATGTAATGAAATAAACTGTCGAATCTGACATTGAGGAATCTAACATTTAACGGAAATCATAGTTGTATAAACTTCTAAATCAAGCAGGTGTAACGCGTTATTCATACTTGAATGTTTTCATTAATACTGAACACGCGGTAGAGTTATTTATACATAAAAACAAGTTCTTTGCAAGTGTGCACGCCAATATTAATAGTCTTATTTGGCAGAACCACTATCACATGACTCATCCAGTGATGTTGCTTTATATTTTTACTCTTTCCATTGCTCGAACTCAAAATTATTAAATTTTCCGCAGACAATTAACTTTTACTTTAGTTTACTTATCCAGTTCGCTACTACTCGAAATGGAAAATCTTAATGTATGGAAATTAAAAACCACTTTTGCGTTTGCACGTACAAATAAATTTAATTGCGAAAAAATGGATTTTAGTGTTCCTGTGATTCTTTGTGGTTTTCTGTCTTCAGAATTAAACTCATTGACCTTGAAATGAAAGAAACGCCAATTCTGGCCCAGTTGCTCTACTTTATTTAAACTTAATATTCCTTTATGGCTTCGACACCAATCTTGCTTTCGTTGCTGTCCCATAAATTCGTTTTTTATGAATGTGCGAGCACGTGTAACTCAGCCGCTTTATTTTAGCGCCAGTGCTGTGGTAACTAAATATTCACGTGAGTTGTTTTTTGTTAATTTATAAATTTAAATAGCTTTTACTTGGCTTAAAGATGTCATTCATTGATAATTTTATTTTTATGTTGATTTCGGAACCTTTTTCTTGCCATTAGTCTCACCTAATATCTTACAACAATCACATTTTACATAAAAACGTATTCTCCCACTAATAAGTGGTACTATTAATTAGTATCGCAGTCACAAACCGTATTGTAATATAATATTTTTGAACCCTCTGTTGGGCACCCGGGACTTTTTCGGCTTTGGACGTAAGTTTAAAATATTTCTGTTATAGCTAACGACTTGAATTTCGAAGTAGCTTCCTAAAATTTAATTTTCTATCGATTTACGGACGTAACCTTTTAAAAAGGATCTTTGAAAAGGACGAAAAAAGGTCAGATCCGGGTGCCCAACCGAAGGTTTTAAAAAGAGGAGGGTTAACAGAATTGCATTAGTTTTGGAAGTTAAATTTTGTGGTGGGAAATGTTTTTTTGTCAATTGTCTAAACAAATGTTTGGAAAAGTGAAAATAGCCCATTATATAGTTATAGTATCGAATTCACAAACAAACTTACAAAGTTTATGAAAAAAATGTTAAGTGAGTGCCAAAGTTTTAGCCAACACTGTAAGTGCTGCATTTTGGATATTGCATTGATATTAATCGTAATTTAGCTCATATCCGTATGTAATAATGTATCAGATACCTGCTTTGTTTCTACGCATAAATTATTTTTATTTGACATTGAACTCACACAATGTCAGCGCATTACGAGTTTGAGATACCACTACATCAGCATGATCTTGCAAAGATCACTGCTAAGCTAATCGAAGGCATGCTCACGCACATACATTTATGTACCTATGCACGTATGAACTATTTGTTTTTATACATCGAAAATTCGTGTGGTATAATATATGTGCGTATGTAAATACACTTAATGTAGGCGGAACACAATGGTGGCAATGACTGCAGCGACAGTAAAAGCAACGGCGTATGCGAAAAATATTCTCATACACAACATGCCAATGCATAGTGGGACCCTGAGTTGGGGATACATCTCCATAGGCAAAACTTTAGATTTTTGGCGAATCTTGCGCCTGTTGCGACAGCTCAAAGATCAGCTGTTCTTTTGTGTTTATGAATCTGTTTTTTGTACTTTTGTGCTGTTTTTTACCAAGTTTTCAGCAGGGGAATTTGTGAGAATTTGACAGTTTACGCTCTCAAAACCATGTTCATACAAGGAAACATTTACTTCAAGCGTCATCAATTTAGTTATTTTATATTTTCAACTTTAATTTGATTTTCACATTAATCTAAATTGAAACTCAGCAGGGTTTAAATATTGCTGCTGTAATGGTTTTTACTGAAATACTCCCAATAATAATTTTGTTTTAATCAATTTAAATTTTTTTTTGTTTATTCTTATTCTGTAGCATACTCTCGCCAACAGATCAGAGTCGGAAGTGATGATGCTTATATCTGCGAAAGTAAATGGTGCTACACCGTTGGTGATTGCCTGCCGAAATGGCCATTACAATATAGTAGAGTATTTGCTAAAGCGGCATGGCAACGTTGAGCAAGTAGGATCAGTGAGTTTCGATGGAGAACCAATTGAAGACGCGCCACCGCTATGGTGTGCCGCAGCTGCAGGTCATTATGGTATCGTGAAACTGCTGGTACATCATGGGGCTAATGTAAATAGCACGACACGCACAAAATCAACGCCACTGCGAGCAGCTTGTTTCGATGGGCACTTCGACATCGTCAAGTTTCTTGTGAACAACGGTGCAGGTGTGTTTTTTGTTTTGTGAGAACGAAGATTATTTTATATACTTTAAACTGGGTTTTTATACTTTTCAGATTTTGAAGTGGCCAACCGACACGGACATACATGTCTAATGATAGCTTGCTACAAGGGCCACTATAAGATCGCGCAGTATCTACTATCACTGAATGCTGATGTGAATCGGTGCAGTATAAAGGGGAATACGGCCTTGCATGACTGCGCGGAATCTGGTTCGTTGGAGATTTTGCAACTGTTGCTGAAGCATGGTGCAACAATGGATGTCGATTATTATGGTATGACACCTCTGTTGGCTGCCAGCGTGACTGGGCATTTGCCAATTGTGGAACACCTTATTACTTTGCCCTGTGTCAGTCGAAAAAGTAGAATCGATGCCTTGGAACTTTTAGGTGCAACTTATGTGGATAAAAAACGTGATATGATCAGTGCTTTGTCACTGTGGCGGCGCGCAATGGAAGACCGAAATCAGGAACCAAAAATTCCAAAAGTTATCGGTGAACCCATTGCTGCTTACGAATATGTATCGGAAGTGGCAACAATAGAAGCGCTGGAAGAGTTGGTTTTGGATCCCGATGAAATGCGAATGCAAGCTTTGGTTATACGACAAAGGATCTTGGGGCCAACTCATCCTGACACCAGCTACTACATACGATTCAGGTACCTTAGGAATATTATATTTATTACCATAATGATTTATTTACATATTTTCGTGTCATGTAGAGGTGCGCATTATGCGGATGCCGGACGTTTTGATCGTTGCATTGAATTATGGACTTATGCGCTGACGATGCAGCAGAAAATTCTTCAACCTCTTAGTCCAATGACTCAATCGTCTTTGCTATCATTTGCTGAGCTGTTTAGCTTTATGTTAGTCGAAGCTGGGCGTTTGTTACCCCGCGGCCGCATTGTACCACCAATCGAAGCTGCAGATATGTTGATGATATTTAATAAGGCTGTTTTAGAAGTCGAACGAGGTAATCAAATTGCTTGAATAAAATAGGATTATTTTCGCGTGAAGTATTTAGACTTAGCACTTTCAGGCCTTGAATGGAGCCTAGAACACGAAAAAAATCCCGTTGCACCACCAACTATGCATGATTGCAATCACGATCCGAATGCTTTAAGCCGCGCCTTAGTAAGCGCTTTACATATTGGATGTTTATTGGCATCACTTGAGGAAGACGAAAACTTCTGCCCAAATATGCGCAAACAAATTTTATATTCTTTATATAAGTTGAATCGGCTTAAAGTGTCCGTTCGATCAGGACGAACTGCTTTGCACTACGCCTGTTATCGAGAAGGCACCCTTGTTGGTCGCTATCCTGCTTGCCAGTTTCCTTCACCAGCACTAGCGAAAGCTCTACTCGAAGTCGGAGCCAACCCGAATGCTAGAGATGACGCTGGAAACACGCCATTACATTTGGCTGCAACAGCGCAACCATGTCCACGAGCATTAACGAAAGTGCTTTTAAAATATGGGGTACATCTGGTAAGTTAAGATTATTCACAGATTAATCATTTAACAATAATGATATTTTTATTCCAGGATGCTAAAAACAATGCTGGTGAAACCTTCGAGTCACTGTTGAATCCTACGAAAATACATGAAATTGTAAATCCACTGAAATTCACTACTCTGGCATGTTTAGCTGCGCGAACAATACAAAAACATCGAATTAAGTATGTTAATATCGTCCCTCCATCGCTGTACACATTTATTGAAATTCACTAAATGCTGAGTGAGAGCTGTCAAATATGCCAGAATGCTCATAACGTGTTCAACTGTTCAGCGGGCAGAGCAGAGTAAATGATCGCAGTTGTGAATACTTTTGTGATCGACGCGTGTTTTAATATTCTATTGAATTTTATTTTTACGTGTATATTACTTATCAAAACCTGTACGCGGAGATATTGATAATGCTAATATTGATGCCCTTTCTTCCTGTTTGGCATTTGCACTGATATATGTAATGTAAAACAATAGCCTGCAACTCATCCAATGTCAAGCTTTAGTAAACCAGAAATTAATGAAATTTACAATATTGTACTGATATTCTATGACAAACAGAACAAATTCTGTGCATTGACCAGATTTTTCGTTTTACCTAGAGGCGTTTGAGTAAAACAGTGATGCAAAAAGTAATACATTCAGCTTTAGTGAATGAAATAAAGATGTTTGAGGATAAAAGCAAGCATATATACCATACATAGGCAGATAGTAAATAAAAGAAAAGGAAACCACTCAGCAAATAAGTGTAACAAAATAAAATGCTTAATCAGTAATACAATTCTTGATATACATGTATAGTAGCTTAGTTCATTCGTATATATTTTCAATGCACACATAAATACCAAACAGCTGCAAAATAATTAATTTTATATTAATCGCTCAGAGTGTATGTACATCAAATCAAAAATTTCAGTGAATGTAGAACTCTACAATTACATACATATATCCTATAGATTATCGATCTTAAAAAATATACTTTTGTTTAACGACTAATAAGAAGCGGGTTCTTTGTCGACTGTCTTTGCTGGCAACATAGACGAAAATGAATTGAAAATCATTTGCAATTCTTATTAGTTATAAATGTTGGAGACTCAAACGTGTGAATAGCTTGGCCCATAAATGTCATGCTAACAAAAATAAATCAGAATTAAGCAATGCGATAAATAAATATGTAGCATAAAATATAAGTAAGTTTGTAAAAAAGTCGACTTTGGCTCCTTTTTTAGTATAAAGGGAGAGCAGGCTTTTGTAAGACGCGTGGAGAAATACTTAAAAGTTGATATAAATACCTTAAATACAAATATTAAGTAGAGTAATTTAATACAAACACAAACATATTAAAATCATGAATTGTGTGTTTTACTTATTTAACCAAGCCGTACTCCACTTACGTAGTGTAGTGGATAAGTAAAAAGAACTTGCAAGTATTCCATCTATCGCTTGTAATTAGCATTGAATTCCGGCGTTGTGATAAAGTAGTTGTATGCTAATGAAACGGGACGGTATATAAAGAAATATCGCTGTGCAAAGTAAGTTTCATAAATTCTAGCAATTTGAGGGAATGCATCGTCGTAAGTATTGTATCCTCGTTAGTACACAAATTTTATTGCTAACTGTGCAATGGGCTTCCACGAAACCGATGCCTTATGGAAAACGCGCCATAGAAAACTTCGAGAACTATTTCAATGAAATAAATGTAGACGATGAAGAAGCAGAAGACAAAACTCGCAACGCGGTAAATTCTCCATTACAACGATGGCCAAGCAACTTATTGCTCTACAAAATCTCACCTGATTACAGCAAGGTGGAAGAGGAAAATGTTCACGTGGCACTGAAGGTATTCAATGAGAGCACTTGTTTAAAATTCAAGGAATATGACGAACGTCGAGATGGGAACTTGAGGTATATTAACTACAAGAAATCTTCGAATATGTGTGGTACAAGAGTTGGGTTTAATCCATTAACACCGACTGGGCCACACGATGTGGTATTAAATCCGTATTGCTTAAGCGAACGCGGCGTAATACAGCATGAGACGATGCATGTGCTCGGTCTCTATCATGAACAGAGTCGCCCCGACCGCAATAAGTACGTGCAAATCGAATATACGAACATTCCACAAAAGTACTGGCCGCAATTCATTGCATATCCCGAAATTTATACCACCACATATAACGTGGAGTATGACTACGAGAGCCTTATGCACTACTCACAGTTTGCTTTCGCAAAGGATCAGACCAAACCATCCATGCGTGCAAAGATTGGAAACACGGTGATGGATCGTGACATGGGCCAAATTGTCGGACCTTCGAAAGGAGACCTGATGAAAATCAAAATGATGTACAAATGTGGATTAACGAAATAAACAGTAGGTAACTGGTGCAAAAAAGAGAATTTTTCATGTATTGACTCGTCATTTAATAAGTAAATAATAAAATTTGCACGCCTTTTCTGATTATTTGATTGTTTTGTTTAGATATGGAGTTACCCGTTTGCTTTCTCCGAGGAAGAGAAGGAAACACAGTTTAAATATTGGTATTGTTTTAACTTAAGTTTTAACCTGTCATACTAGCGACCACATTCCTCGACAAAGTTTTATACTCGACTACTTTCATGTAAGCAATGTCTAATAAAACTCTTAACACCCGTTATGCATTCCAGGGCTCGCGAACAAAACTTAGTACATACAAAAATACGTATTAAGATGCGCTTTGCGGTATATTCGCAAGTCGTGTGCATTAATATCTTAGAACTAAGCTATTTCTTCTACCTGAGAATTGAAAGCTTCTCACGGCATGTAAGTATTCTGTTTCTGTTGTCTCTTTGTCTCTCATTGCTCTGTGCATATACATATGTATACATAAGCATGTATGGCTATGTTCAGAAACGCATTATAATGCGCAGTACTTGCAGCGCTGGCAGCCCTGCCAATGTGACAATTCATGCAACTGATAGATTTGTTGAAAAATTGCAAATAGATTTGTTGCATTTATGAACGCGCTGTGCAGTAAAATGGAATTGTTACTAAGTTTGGTCATGGACGATGTATGTGAGGAAAAAACCGATAGTCTTTTATTAAATTTAAGAAAAAAAACCGTGTAAAGCTTAAAAGAAGGACATATCTTGTCAAAAGTTTAATATCAGTCGGACTCTGAGCAGTAATTTTATCACCGATGTACTAAAGTAATCACTAAAACCAAGAAAAGTATAATAAAATAAAGTTTAAATATCGTATTTTTCATCAATTTGTGTATTAAAAGCTAAAATAAATAATTAAATACCCACTTTTCATTTATTTGCAGTGTGAAAATTTTTGCTGCAAATAATGCACGACTTTTGATACAAAAATGACGTGTAAGAACGCGTTGCATTTGCAGTACATACCCTATGACATGCCTTCGCATAATATTTGCTTGAGTGTTTGTGTGCGACAATGATTTATTTGTTGGTAAGTAGTGTAAGACCATTAAATTGAGAAATTACTAATTTTCTTATAGTTTAGTGTTCACGTTTTATTCATAAGCAATTTACAGTTTGTATGTATTTAAAAACATCTACATAAACTCTTTGATTAACGTAAACAATTTGAGGCATTGTTGAAGTCTCTAGGAATAGATATTAATGTTATGCTGGACATAAATATGTTTATACATTCGACAATAATATCAGTGTTTTCGTCATTCACACGTGTTGAAATTATTAAAAACCAATAACGAATTTCATGCTCCGATCGATTCTTGAGGTACTGCCAGCGCATGAATGTAGTTTCAAAAAAATGCTAAAATCATTTTGATATATCACACCGTTGTACCATTTAAAATTCCTATCTTTCTTATCTCGTCCCCCTAATATTATATAATACTAAAGGGTGTTTTTTTTAGAGGTTAGGTTTTCAAGTTGGCACTACTTTTTTCGTAGATGGTCTTTTTGACAGCTGTCACTTGATTTATGCTCAGTTTGGTTTGCCATTTCATAATGAATAGACTTACACCTGAACAACGTTTGCAAATCGTGCAAATTTATTACGAAAATAATGGTTCGGTTCGCGCGACTTTCACAAGAAAATTTTGTTCAGCGATGAAGCTCACTTTTGGTTGAATGGGTATGTGAATAAGCAAAATTGTCGCATTTGGAGTGAACATAATCCATAAGCCATTGCTGAGACGCCGTTACATCCTCAAAAAGTCACTGTTTGGTGTGCTCTATGGGCAGAGGGAACCATTGGTCCATATTTCTTTAAAAATGAAGCCGGCCATAATGTTACAGTCAATGGAGAGCGCTATAGAGCCATGATTAATGACTTTTTCGTGCCTGAATTGGACGATGTTGATGTGGACGACCTTTGGTTCCAACAAGACGGCGCTACATGCCATACAGCCAACGCAACAATCGATTTATTGAAGGAAACTTTTGGTGAGCGCATTATCTCGCGCCGTGGACCTGTGGCGTGGCCTCCAAGATCGTGCGATATAACACCGCTGGACTATTTCTTGTGGGGCTATGTGAAGTCGCTTGTCTACGCAGATAAGACCGAGACGATTGACGTCTTGGAAGAGAATATTCGGCGCGTTATTGCTGACATACGGCCCCAATTGCTGCAAAAAGTGGTCGAAAATTGGGCCTCTCGGCTGGAATTTATTCGAGCCAGCCGCGGCGGCCACTTGCCCAAAATCATTATTGAAACATAATGGCAAACCCTTACCTTTATAATAAAGCTACATTCTTGGCCATAACATTAAATTATATACGATTTATTTCATCTTGAAAGCCTAACCTCTAAAAAAACACCCTTTATATTCTTATTTTTTATTTGTATTCAGCGTAACTTTAATTATTATTATTACCATCTTGAAATCCGTCTTTACTCGGATGCATGCGTACCGTCGAGATCGAGTGGGCTGATTCGTGACTTCCACTCGGTTGGTCCGGGCGGCATATAATTGAGGGCATTCCATTTTTAGGACATCATCGTCTGGCTACAGAAAGATCTTTTTGTAATCGAACTTTTAAGAAGGTATTAAAGTATAAAAGCTGAAAAGAAAAAGTCTAATGTAAATCGTATTTTAATGTAAGGCTTATGGCGTTTGTCTTCGAATCGATGAAGGTTTTTTTTTCCTTTTGAAATTGAAAAACGTCTAAAATAGTAAATATTATGTTTACAGTTTGGAAAATGTGAAGTGTTAATGAGTCAGCAAAAAATTCCCTGGTAATTTGTGGGAATCCTGCTAAATGGCAAATTTCGTGGGTCGTTCTAGTAACGTAAAATGTTGAAATGCTATCTTAACACTTAGGTTTTTGCAGAAAACTGCAAAAAAACCAAAAAAAAAAACTTTTTTTATCTACTAATTTTATTTAAAAATTTTATTTTTTTATTTTATATTATATTATCATGTGAATCCCTTCCTATGAGTATAAAATTTCAGCATCGTATAGTATTTCTAATACACACTGAAGCAAAATAAAAATTAATATAATATGATTGCTATTAAATGGACGCTCGAGTTTGACTCTCCTTTCCTTCTTTTCGTTATGGAACGATACACAGAATGCAAGCTTAAAGCCTTTGAGATTGGTAGTAGAAATATGTTAGCCAACACAAAATTAAAAAAAACATGAGCAGTTACTGACGCCTTTGCTTAGCCAAATACATGTTTACTCATCCTAAGCACATTGCATATATTCTATATGTGTATATGTATGAATGTACGTAAATGTAAGTGCATGCATAAAGAAGTTGAATTGACGTTGCTTGAACTTTGGATGATTATTTTGGATACAATCCACAAATAGCGCAAGTATCGTCCAAGCTGATAAAGTTGAATTAGGAGAGAAAGACCAAGTGAGATTGTGAGCAGTAATGAGTAGATAATATCGCGTATGCGCAATGTTGGAGCTGTTAAGTCCCAGAATGTATAACATTAAAAGCACTTCCATTGAACTGGAGAGACTTTGACGAAATTCGTAGCAAACTTAATTGGAATTAGCAAAATTCCACTGGAATGAACTCATTTACGAGCGTTACGCTCCCACATTTCTCAGGTTATTTCGCATTTGTAGCTTTATGACTCCGTGTAACTGCTAGCCAAAACACGCAGTCGTATCGCGTGCAGGAATATTTCATTTTGTGCGCCTCAAAGTCGGCACTTTTTTCATCCCTCTTAGCAGTTCTCTCTGTGCAATCGTAGTGTAAAGACGTTCGACCGGGCAAAACTACGAAAACGGTGCGGACGGCAGATTTCATATCTAATAGTGTAGTACAAGTCTCAGCTGTAGGTGGCATTAGCCTTGATGATGTGCAAGTGTTGGTGTTAATATTGGGCGTTTTAGTCCCCGATGTATGCACTCAGTAATAAATAAACCACCGGAATCTGTTAATAATGCGACACCAACGCCACGATGTGTTCTTTGTAGGTCCCTCAGTTCGCTTTATATCCGTATATCGCTGACAATGGACTTATTGCAAAAACACGATTGGGGACCCTGTGAGTGCAAAACAACGGCTGGCAAAAGGGGAAACGGAATACGGGATGTTTCGGATAGCCGAAAACGAGCAAACACTAGCAACGGAACGCGACCGACGTAAAACGTAGAACACATTCCCCCCAGCCGTGCAAATATAAATGATAATAAATAATTCAAAATATGCGAAAGTGCGTGTTGGCCTTTCGGTATGCAAAGGTGTTTGTCAAAGTCCCCACCACACCCCGATACAGTCCTCTCATATGTATGCCTGGCTGATCTACTGGCTTTGGCCTAGGAGAATAAAGTTGTGAAGTGATTGTGTGAAGAGCTACGGAATTTACATGAGTCAAGGACGGTTCATTCGTTTTCGTGCCACTGACTCTCCGTCTCTGTGCGCATCTTTCGTCATGGAAAGCAACGAGTAAATCAGCCTTTTCAGCTTATGTTTGAATAGAAAACACAGTTCGAAATTATATCTGTATATGCCAAAAAAGAAGTGGAAAACAACAACTAAATAAAATTTAGTTGGTGCAGTGGCCAAAACTTAAAAGTTATTACTGCGCACGAAAGAATTTTTTGTGTGAAATTACTGGCAAATAGCCATTAAATGAGTGCACATTTTGCTACACACATACATATACATATATAAAATGTGAAAAATTATCCGCTCATCCGTTTACTTTGGACTATCAGAAAGCCAAAAGAAAAGCTAAACTGATCGTGAAAGTGATTTGTTGATGTGAGCAATTTTGAATTTCATATCATCCGGCTGTCGAATATCTGCGTTCATGCATAAACAAGCATGCATATGTGTGCATGATCGAAGTGAATACATTGGATTTATGCATGCAGGACTAATGTGGGCAAAATTATTACGAGTTGGCACAAATGAAGTGTACAATAATAATTTTTATGCTATTTAAGTTTTTCGCTGCCGACGGCAAGAGCAACCCATTCACCCGCATAATAACGTGCAAGCCTGATTTTTATTTTTTAGCGAAAATATATATGTATGTATATGTTTCGTGGATGCTGGGATCGAGGAGGACGTTGAGCAAGGATAAATATGAATGAACTGAGCTAAATGAAATTGCATATCATCCTTGCGCCTCTAGTGTCGTTGCTTAGGTGCTCATTATTTAACTGGTCGGCATAATATACAATAGTATAATTAGTTTTTATTCGTACCAATACACATACGCTCACATTATCTCGTTTTCTTGGCAGTTTCTATTTAACTTTGTTTTTATATTCCATTCCTTGGTTTATCTCATGATGAAGCCACTTGCCATCATTCGTTGTAAATATTTAGACAGTTTTATTATCAGACCCAACAAAATAAACACCGCCATTTGGATGTGGCGAGTGGCAAATGTTAGGAGAGTGGCAAATGAAAATGTTTTAATTTATGTACATCGAAGCAGCTCATGAGGACGGACAACGAAGTTGAATTTTGATACTTCGTTCACCTACCAGGGGTATATGTAAATAAAACGTTCTCTATCCCAAAAGCTGAAACTTTTTACAAATGCAAACGGGCAGTGTGTGTTTTCGGCAAATATTTCTTGTAAATCAATATATTTGCATTGTGCTTCGACATGCAATTTTGCACACTTTTCTAAGTTATCAAATTATCCTTTTTAAACAACATGATGGTGGTTACAGTGACTTGAATGGCTTCAATCGATTCTTGATGCTTTTCTTTCTTCGCCAAATGCAGTTTCGAAAATAGTCAAATTAAGTGAATGCGGTGAATGGTGAGAAGTAGTTTGTCTTTTTGCCTGGGATTCGCTCACAACTCTTGACTGATCGATCAATTTTTTGGCCCTTCGTCAGCTAGAGGTGCACTAATCTTATATTGAGATTAGAGAGTTCTAAAGACTCGACAAAAATGCGGTACACAGTTGTCTGAGGATTCTCTAATTCTATTTCGCAAGCTCGAAGTTTTTGAAGACCATAAACTGGTTTTTGCCTACGGGATAAATAATAATCAACATTTGCTTTTGGCGCGTTTCGCTTTAAAAAAACCTATATTCGCACTAACAAAGATGACATAAAAACTAAAGATATTTAAGTGTAAATACATCCGCGTGTTATTCTTGATGGAATACCAATGCTTGTTTTTCGGTTTTCTTGCAGCCCGTGCTTTATTTAAGAGAAAATACAGGTGCTCAGTGTACATAAAATAAGTATCGAGGAGCATTAATCGCCTATAAAATGAGGCGTACATAAAATAAAGCTTCTGTGATATGATATGAGATATGCTTTTAAAGAAAATATGAAAAGTATTACTAAAATAAAATTTTATGTTTTTAGTGATTAAAAATTGTTATACAAAACTGTATATTTACATACGTGTGCATGCATACATGTGTATAATTGAAATCTACATTTGTGAACGAACGTATTTGCAGTTTTAGTTTATGTAAATTTGTGTGACGATAAACTGCAAAGTGCTAATAACGATAAAACTCCGCCGTCGCTGAGGACCTGAACATCTAATTGTAAACAAGGTACATTCTTGAAACCACCAAACGTGTATTGAGAATATGTATGTGTGTACGTATGGATGCATGAATATATATATATACTATATTTGAAACATATAGTATTTATTATTTAAGGAATCGCCAGATGGTGCTGTGAAGTAAGGGATATGTAATATTTTAATAACTTAATTTAATTTTGGTTTGTAAACTTGCCCTGTAAGTGACTGCATGTGATTCTCTTTATATATAATCAAACTAAAACATAAAAAAAAAATATATATGTATATGTTTTTAATAGCACATATTTGCATTAAAAAAAAAAATTTTATATATACATTTGTCAGTAAATTTTATTCTTATAATACAATATTTCTTCGTACAGGTCAGTCCATAAGTTCGTGCGTTTTTTAAAGGTGGTTTTAAAATTAAAAAAAGGGGTTTAAAGTATTTATTAATCAATAATATATTTTCTTTCATTATTTACAATATCTTCCCAACCTTTAGCCAAATTTTTAATTCCCTGCTCAAACCATTTTTTGTCTTTGGATCCAAAATACGCTTCGATATCCCTTTTTATAGCTTCTTTTGAGGAGTAATTCTTGTTACTCATATGGGATTGAAGTCCACGGAACAGGTGTTAATCACAAGGTGCAATATCCGGATAGTATGGTGGATGCGGCATTAGCTCCCATCCGAACTCGTTCAGCTTGCCTAATGTTTGCCTTGCGGTATGAGGTCTTGCGTTGTCGTGGTGAAACAAAACTTTGCGTCTATTCACTAAAGACGGTCGATTTTTGTTAAGGGAATCATTCAGTTTTGCTAGCTGATGGGAATAATAATCAGCAGTTATCGTCTGGTTAGGTTCCAGGCCATATCCCACCAAATAGACAGGAGAATATTCTTGGGGTGAAGGCCATATCTAGGGGTCGGTTCTGGTATTTCATCTTTATCTAACCATTGGCGTTTGCGAACGGGATTATTGTAAAGGACCCATTTTTCATCACTAGTAACGATACGGTTCAAAACACTTTCATTTACACACCGTTGCAGGAGCTAAGAACACATGGCGATGGAAAGTCTATGCGGAACCCATTTTCCCAGCTTTGAAACCTTTCCCAAATGAACTGAGCTATCATATCGACTGTCAAATTGGCTCAGCTTCCACGAGTTCGAGCAAGGCGTCGGAGTTAAAGACTTCAAGACGACCAGCGCGCGGGGCATCCTCAGCGTCGCAGTTACCACTTCGGAATTTTGAAAACCACTTTTGCGCAGTCCTTAAACTCACGGTAAACTCTCCGTGAACAGTGTTCATTTCTGCAGCAGCAGTTGTTGCATTTGTACCAATTTTATAAAAAAAAAATACAAAATTGCCTCATAAACGCGTTCGAAGATTCAATTTTATTTTTTAACAACACGTGCTTCTATCCGCGATTAAAATCATTTGTTGAATGCAAAATATATCAAAGAGAATATAAATAGTTCCGTTATATTCCGCGAATAATTTTTTGTATGCAAAAACCGTACAAAGGTGAAATTATGCGTAAAATACGCACGAACTTATGGACTGTCCTGATATTAACTAAAGATAGCTTCTTTCAAAATTCTGGGTACTCGAAATTGACTTTAGAGCCATGCTCTAATAGACTTTAAATGACAGCTGTTAAAATTTCATGATATTCCATTCATTAGTTCGTGAGTTATTGTGCTAGAGTGTCGTTACTTTCGTTATTTTCAAAACAGTGGATCAAAAAGAACTTCGTGTTTACATTTTACAATGCCTCTTGATGGGAAAAATACCGTTCAAAAGAAGCAGTGGCTTGAAAAGTGTTATGGGGCCTCCGCTCCATCAGAAACAAGAATAAAACGATGCTTTGCTGAATTCAAACGTGGTCGTAGAGACACCAGAAAACATAAAAAGAAATCCACATAATCGTTGTGAATGGTCGAAAAGTGAAGTTGCGTGAGTCAGCTGACATCGTGAAGATATCAAAAGAATCTGTTGGCTTTATATTGAACGAGCATTTGACTATGAGAAAGCTCTGTTCAAATTGGGTGCCGCGTTTGCTCATTGTTTTGTTTCATCAAGACAACGCACCGTGTCATGCTCCCACATCCACCGTATTCGTCAGATTTGGCTCCCAGTGACTATTGGCTCTTCGCACACCTAAAAAAAAGTTCGCAGGTAAGAAATTTCGCTTGCTTTGAGAGGTTATCGCTGAAACTGAGGCTTATTTTGAGGCAAAAGATAAATCGTTCTATAAAAGTGGTATTGAAATGTTAGAGCGGTGCTGAAATTATTGCGTTGTTTTTGATGGAAATTATGCTGATGAATAAAGCTAACTTTTAACAAAAAAAAAACTTGTTTTCTTTGTTAGGCCCGGGACTTTTCAGCCTTTGTGTTACATATGTACATATTCAACTGATATTTCTGAAAGTCACTTTGCACGAAAGTATAAACTGTGAAAGATGTAGCAATGTGAGATATATGTTAGCTATTAAATAGCGATAATTATTTCACATTTTTACTTTTTAAAATCTTTAATATACATTAAACGTACCACCTTACAAGGAAACAAGTTTGCTGTATACCCTTGATTTTAAAGAATCTTTAATATACATTAAACGTACCACCTTACAAGGAAACAAGTTTGCTGTATACCCTTGATTTTAAAGAATTTTTGCAAGGCAATGCCTTTGAAACAAAAAATGTTGCCTCCCTGAGACGAACATCGACCACAAAGGCCAAAACCATCGACATATCGTACTTTAAGATTAGACTGTAAGTGCCGAAAATAAAAGGAAAAATTTAAAGAGGGGACTCCTACGTTCAGCAAAAAAAAAAGAAAATTTTTCGAAATTACTTTGCGAAAATACTCCCAGCCTCAGAGGTGAACTTCTTTTTGGGTACGGTCTAATTTACACCCCTGCATTACTTCTACAATGTTATTTAATAATCCTCCATTGCTCAAAACAGGATTGGAAGTCTTCTTCTTTGACTTATACTACAGAAATACTAGAATGCTGCGTTTGGTAGTCAACGCGAAATGAATTGACACATTGTCTTGGTGGAACGCATAACTTCTTCTTAACAGTTCCTTGGTAATAATTTTGCCCTTCAGAAACGCAAACAACATTTCACACACTCACAGAATCATTCTTAACGTCTTAATACAACGCATGTACATGAGATTATTTGTTACCATACACTTCTTTCAATATATTGTGTGAAAAACCTCAAAGCCCTAGTTTCTTGTAAGATTGCATAGCAATTCGTTCCTCTTTGTTGCAGTTAACCTTTCTTGGGCGAAATAAAAAACAACTTCAATCCTCTAGCGAGTCAATTAAAAATAATGGTTGAAATGTAACTAAAATATTAAATCCAAGTACTTCTCAACGAATCGGAAGTATTTTCAAAAATTGTTTTTTTTCAATTCCCTCATTAAAATTTAAAATAGAAAAGACTACAGTGCGTATACTAAATTTTCCTATTGTGAACGAAGTCTGTTTCGTTATTTCTGCTGGTAACTTACCCACTGCATTAGTTGCGCATTGGAAAACTTATCTTCAGAGCGTATACCTATGTCATTGTCTGTGTACTCACCAGTCAGCTCGGTACCGAGTCTCGCTAGTTCGTCGATGTCGCAATGGCCAGGAAGCCATGTTACCTTTGGGTGAAACGACTCAACCATCTCTTTAAGAGATTTCATGGCGCCCTTATATGTTGTCGATTGTTTGTAAGGGATTTTATCGCCGTCTAAGTATCTGCGAAAATGTAGAAAACATCTCCAGGTATCGCATCAAAGTGTACCAATGTCACGGCTTCCATTTTTGCCATCAGTTCAGCGTGGAAAGTATGACAGTAGAACAGCCATGTTTAGGCAGTCAACAGCCATGTATTTCCTCTGCTTACGATCGAGCTACTGAGTTGGCACTCGAAGTAGTATTGGTCGGACAATTTATGTGTCCTTCTGCAATACATTTGCCATCTCAGGTCCGTAATAGGTGTACATTCTTCATATTCTTCAATATTTCTTCGTTGAGACTTTACTAATTCTTTATCTGATATAATATACAAGTAAGAGAATGGCTGTGTATAAATTTTTAAATATAAGATGAGGTTCTTAAAATTTGGAACCGTTTGAGATAGTTTGGCGACCCCATATGAATCGCATAGAACTAAATATGATATAATTTAAATATGTGGCTTGTCTGGAGACGGAGATAACGGAGCTGATTACACGTTTTATTCAAACACATCAGTTTATGCCTTCACAAACAAGAATTTTTTGCAACAGAGCCAAATGGCTCGTGAAGTTTCTCTGAGAGGTTTCTGACTCTGTACAAGGGGTCATATCCATGTTGTCCTGTTTAATGCGTTCCCCTTCGTTTACGAAGCATAACTATTGTTTACGTTCTTAAAATGCTTGTTTGACATGGAGCATCGCATAGACTGAAAGGCCTTCTTGCTTCAATAACTTTCTAAAGGAGGATACCGTTAAACTAACACATAAAATAAAATACCAATGTTTCACGAATTTATACATAATTTGTTTTGAAGGCTTTTATGTTTTCTCGTAAAGCTAATCTATTGATATCTTAAACTATGTAGTGAGTTGAATACATTTGGAAGATTGTTATCTTCAGGAAAGGCAATTTCATTTATACCGGGTTGCACTTACTTCCTTTCGTCTAGATCATTGCATTGAAATTTTTCCATTTCGGATCGATGCTTTGCCTTGAGCCTTTTGTCTTTTTTGAAAACTAATATTCTGCAAGTTTTATTAAAAATTAAAGAAAAAAGAAAATGCCAATGGAAACAGATTTGCTTACTTATTATAAATCATAGTTTCCATTTTGTGCTTCTATGCCTCATCTAAGTCACACAATGCTTAAAAACTCATGAATGAGGAAGTAGCAGATGTTTCGGTTGAAATGTGTTATTGAGCATCTCGAGTGGAACGTGTGCATGCATATGGATCCTCTTTGCTTAAATACGAACATTTATTCATGGAGCCACTTACACGCATTGCACACCCCTTTTTTAATTTCAGGAAATTACTCAGCAGCCATGAAAAGTTTAATGAGGCTCTTTTTTGGTTTGTCATGCGCTGTATCGTTGCACCTGAAAGACCCGCTGCTCGCACTGAACACATCCTCGCAACCTTTGGTAGCTCACAAGGTGTGTTTTCGCGCCGCTCTGTTCTATTTTTTATGATAATTTCATTGCAAACGGAGAAAGCATAATTATTAATTTAAGCGCATGTATGTATAAGCTAACGATACATCTATAACGTAAGCTTGTAATCACACATCTACTGCGACATTTAATCATATAAACATATATGCACATACATATGTAAGGTGATATACTTTGCGACATGCACATCTCCATGATCTACTCCCCGTTAAAACGACAGCATTAACCAGCCATAGTTGTGGCATGGTAATGATATTATATACACCTGATTAATATTTATAACACAATTTATATTGCGCCTTTAAATTCGGTTAAGGGTAAAGGTAAAAATACCCAAGCACATGAAGTCATATTTTGAATTCGAATTTGACATTTTTTCCATGCAGGGAAGATACGATACCATAAAAAAATGTTAGAAGTTCAAGCAAAACCAAAAATGTGACACGGAGAACAGTTTGTTGTACTAAAAAAGTAGATTGCAAAAAAATATATCACTTTAGATCAGACAGATTTAACTATACTATACAAAATAGCGCAATAACCGTTTACGCGATTTTCGCCGAATTTAACGAAGCGTGCCAGTCGTTTCTTTCTCGTGCTAACCGGCGCCAGTTGGACACACCTAGTAAAGCTAAGCCCTTCTCCACCTGATCTTTCCAACGCAGAGGAGGCCTTCCTCTTCCTCTGCTACCACCAGCTGGTACCGCATCGCACACTTTCAGAGCCGGAGCGTTTGTATC
Source organism: Anastrepha fraterculus (assembly GCA_037575425.1). Taxonomy (NCBI): domain Eukaryota; kingdom Metazoa; phylum Arthropoda; class Insecta; order Diptera; family Tephritidae; genus Anastrepha; species Anastrepha fraterculus. The sequence continues at coordinate 33,335 of JAYXIM010032464.1, forward strand.
CATTCGGGCGACATGACCCAGCCAACGTAGCCGCTGGATCTTTATTCGCTGCGTTGTGTCTATGGCGTAGTAAAGCTCATACAGGTCATCGTTCCATCGCCTGCGATATTCCCCGTTGCCAACGTGCCCAAAGGTCCAAAAATCTTCCGTAGAATCTTTCTCTCAAACACGTCCACGCTTCTGCGCCATACGTTAGGACGGGCATGATGAGAGTCTTGTAGAGTATTAGTTTTGTTCGTCAGTTGCCTACTTAGTCCAAAGTAGCACTTGTTGGCAAGAGAAATTTACGTTGAATTTCTAGGCTGACATTGCTATAGGTGTTAATGCTGGTTCCTAAATAAACGAAGCCTTTTACAATCCCGAAATCAGAACTGTTAACAGTGACGTGGGTGCCGATACGCGAGTGCTCGACTGTTTTTTATTTGAAGTACTTCGTTTTATCCTCGTTCACTACCAGATCCATTCGCTTTGCCTCTTTATCCAATTTGGAGAAGGCAGAACTAACTCGGCTCACGTTGGCACGCTCTCGAACGGGTGTTCGGAAGCTATCCAGAGGATATTTGGGCTAATCCCGGAAGTTGTGAGCTGCTTGAACCATATGTAGAAGTATCGTCCTGGCCACTCCCAAGTGAATGGCGATTAGTAACATTCCCCACTTGCGTGGGGTTGTTCAATGGGATATTAGGTTGTTCATGATATGTTATGGTTTAAAATACACTTCATTATTTAGTATAGTTCCCCTGAACATCAATGCGCTTGTTCTAACGAGATTCCAATTTATAAATTCCATTACTGAAGTGAGAATATGGAAGGGCTGTAAAATACGCTTCCGCAGCTGTTATGACCTCATCATTTGATGGAAAACGCTTTACATGCGTGCATTTTTTAGGTCTGGAAACAGATGGAAGTCGCTAGGGGCTTAATCCGGAGCATACGGTGGATACTCCAACAATTCGAGCTTTATTTAATAGGTTTTAGTCATTGCCAAAATGCGCTTGTGACACTGTGCATTGTCCTGAAAAGAACTGTTTTTTTTGTAAACTGGGTCTGTTCTCACGAATTTTTTTCTTGAGTTGGTCTAAAAGGTTCTACTAATATTCAAAGTTTATTGTTTTACCAGTGTGGAAGTAATCCACAATCAAAATTCCTTTCGCATCCTAAAAAAACTGACGCTAACACCTTCTGTGCCGATTTCTGGACACGAACTCGTTTCGGACCTGAAGAACCAGGTTCATATTACTCTTTGGCCTTTTGTTTTGATTAAGGATCATGGTGATAGTCTTATCTATAGCCACGAATCTCTTCATCCTTTCAAAACCGCTCTAAATGTTCCTGAGAAAGTCACATTCGAATTTGTTTTTGTTCAATTGTTAGCGAATGCGGCACCCATTGTGCACTCTGGCTTTCTGAAACCCAATATTTCAGTCAAAATATTGCTTGCACTGCCCAATAAAATGCCTTGGGATGCTTCTACTAAATCTCTTTTAGCCACTAGATAATTTTGGAATATGATATCTTTTAATTTTTCTACGATTTCTGGTGTTGCTGCTGTTTTTAGACGTCCTTGATGTGGATTGTCTTTAAGGCCTGTACGACCACGTTTAAGTTCAGCCATCCATTTTGTACTGGGCTAATACACTTTCAACATTCGTTCATAAATTTCCGTTGTTTTCAAACCTTCCAAAAATAAAATTCAGTCACCGCACGATACTTGATTTTTTCCATTGCAGAAAATACTGTGACACGTCGATACTACATAAATGTCTTGTGAGCAGAAAATGAATTGACAGCTTTAAATAAAACTTCACTTATGTTCATATGAAGACTGTGCCAATGTAATAAAAAAATAGGCTAGTAGCAACGCCCTCTCTTATCGAACCGCAAAACTTATTGAACAACCTAGTAGAAGGTGAAGTCCAAAATAATAAAGACTGGCATCATAAAAATGTTTTTGATGGTAATCACCGAAAACTCTATCAAAATTGTTCGTACATTTATCAAAAATTAAACGAAATCATCGTTGAAAATCATGGAATCGTAGTAGAATATCTCCAAAACGTCGATTTATCGCTGATAACTTTACCGATCATTTGGGCTTACAAAGGTTGTTCATGATATGTTATGGTGACGTTTCATTCCCCACTAGTTAACTGAGGACCAAAAATTGCTCAGAATTCAACAATCCAAAGACGCGAGGCGAGAAAAGACGAGAACTTCCTTTACAATGCTTATTGCAGGATATTGTATTAACCATCCCATCGATTCACTCTTGTGACTAATTTTTTGACTAGAAATCGCATTTTAACCATCGATCACTCACCATATTTGCCTGATATGGCTCCCTGTGACTTCTACCTATTCAGAAAATTGTATTTGGCCATGAAAGGAAAACGCTTTGCGTCCGTAGAGGCTATCCAAAACTCTTGTACCGACTCCTGAAGGTCAATGACCTGAAACACTTCGAAAAGCTTTTAGATCGCATAGAACAGTCTATCGAAGCCAGAGGGAACTATTTTGAATAAATAAACTCGAAGTTATCAGAACAAAGCTTCTGTCGTTTCTATTTTAGCTTAGTCTTATTTATTTTGAACTTCACCTTGTATATACAAACTCGCAATACATTCGAATGTAACCAGCCAAATGATGAACATTTGATTGACACTTTTCTGATGAAGGTTCTGTTCGTAAAGCTAGCTATACACGAGCAGACGGTCTGTAGTACCTGTCAAAGTTGTACAGACCATCGTACCGTGGATAGGCGAGTGTGCAGACCAAAATGTTGGTCTGCACTCAAGTCTGCAGAAAATTGAATCGATTCAATTTTTCTGCTCGTTGTTGCTACATGTGGGCATGTGTATAGGGCTCAATGCATACCAACGCTCATACTTGAGTGAACTTCAAAGCGAAAGGTTGTGTGAGCAATGGCTATAGTTGATAATCAAGCTTGGCGCGATTTCATTGAAGCCTTTAGGGGCGAAAAAATTTTATGGGAAGTAAAAAACGAAAGTTATAAAAACAAAGTGAAGCGTGATCAAAGTTGGCAGAAGCTGCTGGAAAATTATAAAGAAATTGATTCGCAAGCCACAGTCGACATCGTCAAAAAACGAATTAATGGCATGCGGAATTGCTACAGGAGAGAACTAGCGAAAATAAAAAAATCGGAAAGGTCTGGTGCTGGTGTAGAGGACATCTACGAGCCAACTCTTTGGTATTTTTACCAATTAAATTTTCTTCGTGACCAGGAACTTCAAGCAAGTGGACGCAGTACGTTAGACGAAAAAGAAAATGAAAGCGATGTGAGTAATATTTAGCTCCATATGTATTTTATTAATGGTAGTCATATTTTATTAACGGTATATACATATACTATATATACGTGTATGTAGAATATTGTATTAATTTTTATACAATGTCATTTTGCCACGGAACTGATCCAACTGTGTTGAAATACTCTTTGTATTTATTGCGAACGGATTTCGCTGCGTTTGTAGAATTTCCTCCTTGAAGCGGACTTAGGTTTGAAAGCCCACAATTATTAAGTGTTTCACTTGACCTCCCGTTTTCTGCGTTGACGCTATCATTTGTATATTGTGCTCCATTCTTCCGTGTTAAGAAATTTTGAATATAACAGCAGGCCAAAACTATTATAGACACCTTATTAGGGCTCAAGTTTATTCTGTTTGCTAGAACACGGAAGCGCCTGCATAAAATCCCAAATGCATTTTCAACTACGCGTCTAGCTCTCGATAACCTGTAATTAAAAATAATCTCATCGCGGCTTAGTTGGGTACGGGAAAACGGTTTTATTAAATTCTCCATAAGAGGAAAAGCATCATCTCCAATAAAGACAAATGGTAGCTTCTCCTGACACATTGGAACGCTTGCAGCTTGGGGAATATGTAGTTCATTGTCATCATATTTTTGCTTAAACTTGCTTTGACCAAAGATTCCAGTGTCAGATGCTCTTCCGTTTGCACCAACTTCAACGGCAATGAACTCATACTTCGCATTAACAATTGCCATCATAACAATAGAGTACGATTTCTTATAGTTATAATAATATGAGCCCGTCCCAGGTGGTTTCATTATTTCCACATGTTTGCCATCGATCGCCCCAATGCAGTTGGGAAAGTTCCATAGTGTATTGAAATCATTTGCAATGCATTTCCAGTCGTTTTCAGTTGTTGGAAGCTGAAAAAAGAATACAGCTAATTTTAGTTTCATGTTTATTTACAGGCTGATTCTCAGAGTAATAGGAAGCGAAAGGGGTCTGAAAAAAATTCGGAGTTTCTTCAAAAGGCCATACAGCATCTGGATGAAGCTAAAAATAGACGAACGGCACGAGATGATGCTGACGTATTTGCTGAATCTTGGGCAGTTTTATTCAGGAAATTATCGCCAGAGCAACAAATATACGCAAAAAGAGGTATTGACGAGATTTTAGTACATGGACAGTTGGGAAATCTCAATGTTAACTCCGTCAAAATAAATATTACGCAAAGACTTCCAAGGCCCTACACATTATCTCGCGCGTCGACTCCGTATACGTCATCATCGTCTGTTTCAGATCCTTTTACTACAGTTCTGACACAAGTACCACAAGCATTTGTAACAAGAAACACTATGCCACGAAATGAATGTTCACAGCCAGTGTTCGTGGAATCGCAGCAGTACATTGAACCAAACAGCTCCGAAAATTCTGTTTCAGCACAGTCTTTTACTGAATTATTTACAGACACCCAATATCAGTGAGCTCAGAGCTGTTTAACTTTTTGAATTAAATTTTTCTTTTTTTTATGAATTATAATATTGAACTTTTTTTAATAAATTACCTGAATATAATCTTTCAGTGTCTTAATTATAGCTTCACAAGTTTCAATTACAATCCGACTTAGGCTATGTGGCGATATTGCAGTCAAAAATTTTAAGTCCTCGAAGCTTTCACCTGATGACAGAAATCTTAGAGTAGCTGAAAGCCGTTCATGGGGCGTAATCGCGTCTCTCATGAAGGTGTCCTTCTTTTTTATTAAAGGCTCTACCATTTTTAAAAGTTCTTGATAATTTTCATTATTCATCCGTACAAAATTTTTAAATTTTTTTTCAGATTTTGTTTCAAGTTCTTTAAGGAGTGGAACGTGTGAATATTTTGCTCGCTCTGTATAAAAATGTTCACTCCAAAAGCGTTGTTTACGTTTTTTTGCTCTTATTGTATTTTCATTTTCAACGCAAACAGAAATTGCCATTAGTGCGATTATTTCTTCGTTTTCCGATGACATGATGTTCACTCGGTCAGCGATCACTGCAACTGATGTCTGTACAACGTGTTGTAATAGTGTATAGATCTCAATATGCGACGGGGTGTGCAGACCAAGTGTGCTCGTGTATAGCTAGCTTAAGCGAACTGCAATCACTTCTCGTGCTTGTAAAAATTCTTTATGTACGAGTATACCACACAAAGCAAATATTGGTGAGATATTTCATCATAGGCGTATCCAGAAATCCGTTTATATGTACTCGTATGTTAATATCCCAGTGCACAAATGAGCGTAAAAAAAAAACGGTAGCGAAATCAAATAGTACACAATTGAGGGGTGTATATTTATTATGTCATATAATAGACTTCCTTCTCTAAAAGATTACTTGTTACTTTATGAATTCATTGGTAA